>JBBYHH010253335.1:0-12955 GCA_038382905.1 Daphne laureola
TTTTTACTATCTCTTTTTTATAAAGATTAAAACATTTGATTTTTTATTTTATATTTGATTTAATTTTTAATAAAAAAAATTAATTAAAAATAATTTTAAAAAATATATTTAAAAATTAGATATATTTATTTTATATATATTTATATAAATTATTTGATATTATATATTAATATATTAAAAAAAATTATAAATTAAATATTAAAAATAGGATGTTGTAATTTTTATGGGATAGAGAGAGTATAAAGGAAGGGATGTTTATGGGATGGAAGGAGTATAAAGGAAGGGATGGAGGGACCACCTTCTACAAACACTTTCTATTTTTCAAATTCTATTTCTCTATTTCCTCTTTTCTTCTTCTTCTTCTTCTGAAAATGCAGCTTAAGCAAAAAATAAACAAATAAAATACATGTCGACCCTTAAGATATGAACTTTTTAAAGCAAATCCACCGTAGAGATTTGGTGTAATTGTCTTTCGTTAATTAAGGACGAAAAGTAGAGAGTGATACCACTATTGCTTATGTTCAACTTTAACTTAATGAGTGCCCACCTCCGCAATATACTCCGATTTTCTTTGCTTTAGAAAACACAGCATTAACATTTAGTTTATAAAATAGGAGTATTTTTAATCAAGATTCAACTCTTTTTTCACACATAAATAATAATTTATCCAGAGTGTGCTTTCAAGTGTTCCCGAGTCGTAAAAAAAGTGACATAAATAGAATATATTTGAATTTGAGATGAAAAAGATAAAAAGTGATTTGAATAGAAAAATTTAAAAATGTGTTGATTTTTTATAAAATGAGGTGTGTCCTCTAACACTAGGCTAAATAAATTTTAAAATGGCTCAATCTATCTGTTCTCCATAATTGACCAATAGATAATTTACCCATGCTCTCCTTACAAAACAAAACATGCAAATATTATAACTTCATCTATATTTATATTTTTCAAGAAACTTTAAATCCCAAAATTTTGTACTATTAGTTTCTCGTTTCTATATTTTCTTATTTTAAAATAGAATAATTTCGGAAAAGGCCATAAAGCGGGAGGTTAAAAAGGAAAACCAAGAGCATAAATTTAAAGTGTAAACATCAAATCGCACATATAAGTGTAAAAAAAGTGCAATAAAATAAAAAGTACTCCACTAAAAGCAAAATGATCTTAATAAGAAAAAAATGATCTAATGCGAATAATAAAATAGGTGATGGATGGATGAGTCATGAGTTTAAATCACAAAAAGATCAATCATTCCGAGGAGCGAGATCGCCGTCTCCTTTCTCTCTCTCCATCGGAACCCAAACCAAATCAGGTAAATTTTTGCGATATTTCCTTCAAGTTCTTCATTCCGATCGGATCATCTGTCTTACAACTGTGAATGCGATGGCTTTCATGTTCCTCAATCTGAGTTGTTGGTGTTTAGTCGGCTGCTCGGAAGAAACGATCTTCTGATATCTTCCTGTTTATCTTCATGCAATTTGTTTTCTGATGTTTCCTTTTCTGGGATTTTGTTTATCTGAACTCTTTCTTGCTGAGATGAGGACGATTCTTTTCTTGTCCAAGTTTAGGGTTTTGCTTTTCTGGGATTTTATTTTCTTTCCTTTTCCTTTTCTGTGTTGGCACGGAAATTTGAGATTTTGCGATTATTTAAACTGCTCTGGTGTTTGTTAAGTTCCTTGTAACTATTGAAATTAGAAGAAATTAGAAATTTGACTGTCACTTCGGGAAAGTATGAGATTTTGAAGTAGGGGTGAGTAGCCTTTTCAGATTGATAATGCACAGTCACAGTATGAACCCAGAGGGGGGCTGACCTGTTGCATGTTTGGAGTTATCTGCTTGCTCTGCTTGTCATTTATTTGATACAACCTATTTGGTGTAGTGCATCCCTTCAACTTGAAAACCATCTTTGTGAACTTGCTTGTTCACTTTATAATTTATGAAACTTGAAGATTGGTTATATCACACTCTGCATATGCTGCATCCGTTACTTTCTCCTTTCAATAAGTTTCCATGATATATGCAATAAAGCCTTGTAGCAGAAATTATGAGGACTTTGTTACAATGTTTATTTGTTTAATAGTAAGATATCATGTTTCTAAGCAATGCAAAATGAGAAACGAGAAACGTTTATGAAATATCTCCTTTCTTTTCACCTTAAAGAGAATTTTTGGAGAGGCGTTAATATTTTGGTCTTATTGCACCTTCAGTGTTTCACAACTCCTTAGATGAGTGAACCTTCAGGGACTCTAGTGGTGCAGTTCTAGATGTTTATAGTAGACCTATTATTTTTTTTCCTTTGTTTCTATCCACATTAATAAGTAACAAAATATAGGACATGCAACTGAGTCTTGAAAAAGTATCAATATGGTTGGATTAAAATTAAATGACAAAAAGAGAAGGATGATTAAGATATAAGCAGAATGTGAGGGTAAAGAAGTCGTAGGATGGATATGCAAAAGAGGAGAGTGTGTTAAAAAGGAAAGGGAAAGTGGGGGCAAAATTATGTATAACTTTCTTTAAGAGGAAACACAGAAATTGTTTTGGAATTTCTCCAATGGAAATTGTTGCAAATGATTTTGGGATGGAGGGAGTTTTTAGACAGAATACTAGAAAGGATTGATAGGTTTTCTGCTCTAATTCTGTCATGTTTGTATTATGATAATATGTGCATCTCAAACCACAGTTATCAACTCTTGTACACTAAAATTCAGAAGCTTGTTTCTGTTGTCAGGTCTTTCTAGCTTTGACGTGTCTTTTGAGACATTAGGTCACTGCAGAGGCTGGTGAAAGTTTGGCACTTGTATCTTGCTGCTGTAACCCAAAGATCTTTGTCTCTGACATGGTAATCTCACCTTTTATGTAACTTCATTTGTACCAGCCTGTTAATATCACCGAGCATAGGGATATGTAACAACAAGACTTGTATCTTAGAAGTTGTTTTTAAGTCAAAAAAATTTAAGATGGTTTGTAGTGCTAGAGCAGTCAACTTGTGTAACTTATAGTACTATTCACTCGTTGATGGCGCAGTTCAATGAGTGAAAACATGTTCTACTGTGAATATTTAAAACAGCTGCTTAATATCACCGAGCATAGGGATCATGAGAACAAGAACAGCTTCTAACACAGTTGTGGCCTCAGTAAATGTGAGCTTTAATGACATTGTGATGCATCCTACTTCTAGAATATTATCTGTGTGTGGAGGCTTAACCACCATTTAATTACATTGATTCAGTCAGATGATAATGGGAGGGGATTAACCAGGCATGTGATAATGAAAAATTGTGGGGTTAGTTGAGAATTGCATTCAGATTATGTTGTGCATGCCCTTGGTCATATTACTGACTTCTGCTATGGAAGGAAAATGTTGATTTTAACGACACTTTAAATTTGTCTAGATTGAGAATCGTTAAGACAGATATCTAAGTTCTAGAAAAATAAACTCGTATTTGCATTTGCTACTGATGTTTTGAGTTTCTCGCTAAAATTTTTTATGGTGCTATTATAGGCAACTAATGAAAATCTTCCACCAAAAGTAATAAAGCAACTGGTGAAGGAATTGAAGTCTCTTGATGAATCTCCTCCTGAGGGCATCAAGGTTGGAGTCAATGATGACGACTTTTCTGTCATCTATGCTGACATTGAAGGCCCAGGCATGTTTTTACTTAACAGAACTAACCTTTTTCATTACTGCACTCCTGGTTTGCCATATTGATGTCCGTTTTGATGGAATTGCAGCTGGGACTCCTTATGAGAATGGTGTCTTCCGCATGAAGTTGTTGCTCTCCCAAGACTTTCCCCACTCTCCACCAAAAGGTATAATTTTGTCTCCCTTCTATTTTTTCTGAAGGTTATCAATGAAAATTTGCGCACTAAGGCTAACAGATTAGTAATCAAGATTTCAGACTGTCTAATGTACTTGGCTATTAAACTTCATATACCTGATGCAAAGTGTCGTTGAATAATATTGTTTGTTTTTATGCTCCAAAGTTGATCTGCTGACATAGATCACTGCAGGTTACTTCCTGACCAGGATTTTCCATCCAAACATTTCGAACAATGGTGAAATTTGTGTAAATGCTTTAAAAAAGGATTGGAACCCAAGTCTTGGATTGAGACACGTCCTCGTAGTAAGTAGCATTCTGACTATTTCCATTAAGCTTGTTTACTTTGTGATAAAATCGCAGTTGAGAGGGTTCATTTTAGGGGTTGCCCTTAAGACTCCGGCGCTTCTTGTGCGTGACTACCTTGAACTGTTAAATTAATTGCAGGTTGTTAGATGTTTATTAATTGAGCCATTTCCAGAGTCGGCACTAAATGAACAGGCTGGAAAGATGCTGCTTGATAATTACGATGAGTATGCCAGGCATGCTAGGTGAGCAAATGCTGTTCGTATTTGACACCAGTTTTTCACAGTACATTTTCGTAAACTTTTTCAATTAGTTAGAGTTATTTCTTGAAGTTCTCTTAAAGGATCACGTTCTTAATGACTGTAAAACTTGTGGCGTGTGTTCTTTTACTACATCAATATCAAATATTAAAGTATTACTACATAGTTCTTTTCATTTGTTTCTCATCATTCTGTGATTTTTTCTGCTTCAGTCCCCCCTGCCCTCTCTTTATAAGCCTTCAAACATTTCTTTATGATCTATGCAGGCTCTACACAGGAATTCACGCAAAACCAAAACCTAAGTTTAAGACGGGAGCCATTTGCGAGTCAACGAAGATCCTAAACGTGGACCAAACCAACACCTCAATTCTCAGTGGTGAACCCAAAAGTCAAGGGGTTGCAGGTGGAGTATTGCAGCAGCCATCGCCTGCGGCCCTTCCTACGCCCCTCACTCCTTGCTCAACAGCTGGTAAAGTAGGAAACAGCCAGGACCAACCGCAACCGCTACAACCTCTGATAGTTCAAAAAAATGAGATAGCAGCTTGTGGGAACAACATTGCGACTGCAGCAAACGTCGGGCCTAAGAGATCAGAAGGGCTACCAAAAGTTCATCCAGATAAGAAGAAAATGGACGCCAGAAAGAAAAGTCTGAAGAGACTATGAAGGTATAAACTTGTGTGGTTGTGGGAAATCAGGGAAGAAAAAAAACAAAAGTCTCTGTAATATCAGATGGTGATACACTCTGGACGTTGACTGATTGGATGATTGCACTACGTTTTTCTTCTCACAGTTCCATTTTCTTTGAAATCTAAAATAAAACCAGCCCATCATCACCTGTCTTTCTTAGCATTTTCAGTAATTTCTGTCATGTCCAAGAACCTAAACAATTGAGGAGTAAATGGGAATGGTTTGCTTCCTACACAAGTAAAGGGAAAATGATAAATTTCAAAACTATTAGTAAATGGTAAATTTGAAAACTACTCCATTTTTCACTCAGGTTACAGACGTATTCAGAAAGACAATCTCCGTTTACATGCCTCAAGAGGCAGTGACTTAAAAGCAGTATTGCGTCTTCTGCCCATATCTTTAACTATTTCTTCAATTAAGTCCCTGCAGATGTAATCTTGTAAAGCCAAGCCTATTCTTCCCACCTCCCGCTTCTCGCCCCATTCGATATCCCTACACACTTGCTCTACGCTCTCTGCCATATCCTTGTTCGCCGCTGAAGGTCGGCCTGGGCTCACTCTCTTCGCCGCATCATAAACTGACTCTGTGATTCTCTCTGTAAACTGCGAAGCGACAGCGACGCCCTCTTCTCCTGACTTTCTCTGCTGCTGCCATGGCCATGATCGTCCTGCACGTCCACCAACACAGTTCAACCACTAATACATGAAAAAGAAACAAGAATAATACAGAAAACTCCAAGAGGCAAACTAGGAAGAACCATTGGTGGTGGAAAGCAACTGATGAGGCTTAGAAATCACTCCAAGTAGAGAAAAGTGAAAAAGGAGATCATGGATATAATATAGCAGTATGTGGGGTTTGTTTTAACAGTTTCTGAATTGTGGGGTGGTCTTATTGAGTTACTGTCGGAGGGCCCAAAGCCAACACGAGCCCTGAAAAAGTAGGTTAATGGTGATGAGTAAATAAAGTAAAAGTCAAAGAAAAGTTCACTTCTTTAATCATATGCACTTGCTTGCCCTTCTCCTTTACCTTGTCCAACTTTGACTCTCCCACCATAACATGCGGACGAGACAATTATTAAAAGCCTTATCTGTCACCCACAGGGGAGGCCAGCAGTTGAATGTTCTTAATGAAACTGATCAAGTAGCCGTTGCAAAACAAATTAGAAGAATAGTTGAGATAAAAGAAGGGTCTTAGTTGTAGCCAAATTGGTTAAAGCTCTAAGGGTTAACAAAAAGAACTAGTTTTTGGATGTACCCACATTAAGCTATGCATTGAAACATTTATCAAAATAAATTTAGAAAAAGAAAGTTGGAAACTTTTTTCCAAAATGAAATGACCATGTGTTTCACGTCTTTCTAATCTAAAGTACCACCAGCTCCATCCAACACTCTTACAAGACTATTTTTTTACCCAAAATGTGCTAATGACGACACTCAATAATATCCTAAAATTCGTCATCCAAAAAACATATAGGATTTAAATTGCACCATTATCACACTTTAGACCTCTAGAGTGAATCTCCACTCTGCACAAAACGGGTCCTGTAGATTAGAATTTCGTATGTGTTTCCCTTGTGGTATTTTCTTGATCTTTACCCTTGGGTTGACAAACCTTTGGGGACACGCTACCTAGCTACATTAGATTCTGAGACCTTATGTTATGTGTTGACAGCACATTGGTTGCGACCCCATGTTTTGATGACTTATGTTTGTTTTGGGAAACATAAACAAGACGAGGTTTTTCAGGAAACAGTTTGTCCTTTGCTTAGAAAATTCACTTGTACCACTAACATAACACCAGCTCCACATGAAAATCAAATAGTGATAGTAATAAATAATTCTGAATTAAATCAACAGCTCTTTCTTATGGAACGCAACTATCAGGGGAGACTGTTTGATGCAAGATTCATACTATTTGTTGGTTTGCTCATTTATGTTGAAGTTGGTAGAAGTAGTAAAAAGTGAGAAAACAGATCAAATTAATTGCTGTAAAATTTTGAGGAAATTAAGGAAATAGTTAGTTACCTTGAGTAGAGTGAGTATTGACCGCAGGCAGTGCGACTGAAGATGGCGGAGAAAAGCTACCGTCTTTAATATTGTTATTATTATCTGCACCATCAGCAGCAACACTACTCATTTTAACCACTTGGATGATACCTTTAAGCGCCTTCAAATCTTCATCGCATTTCTCCAGAGCCCCCATCAAGATCCTCCTCTTCTCGGCCGGCGTCACAGACACCTCATGATCCAACCCCATCAGCTTGGCCACTAGCCCCGCCGCCGCCGGCGACCGGATCTCCGCCCGCAGCGTCGGGCTTCGAGGTACGTCCCTGCTGGAAGGAGTGCATTTGTCCACCTTGGTTGCAGTTGCAGGTTCAGAATCCAATGCCGGCTTCAGCATCACATTCACAGCCCTGTCCTGTTTTTTTCCTACACATTATTAGAGAACAAAAAAAAAGGAGGCGGCTTTTGAGAATTTGATATAAATATATAGGAGTATATATATATATATATAGGGAAAATGATAGGAAGAGACCGGAGGTGATGGATTTGCGGTGGCGGCGGCGGAGGGGGTAGGTGGAGAGGAGGTGGAAGAGGCCAGAGATGCAGCCAATGGAGTGGTGGTTTGTGGAAGGTGAAGAGGAAGAGGAGGAGGAGGATTGTCTCTTCATTAGTCTAGTGGTTGAAATGGAGGATGGAGTTTGTTTGTTGCTCTTTACTCTCTGTGTCTTTCTTTTTGATGTATCTCTTCTTGTCTTTAATAAACTAATAAGAGCAGGAAGGAAGGAAGGAAGGGCCATAGGGCAAAAGGAAAGTAATAGTAAGACATTTTGTTGTGTTGTGTTGTGTTGTGTTTCAGCTTCTCTTTACTTTCACTTTTTCGATCCATTTTGCTTACCTCATTTCATGCAGTTGGTTACTTACTACCAATAGTATACTGGTGGTTATTTTGAGTCCTGAATGATTCATCCTCATCACTTACTTATACTCCTAAAACGTTCAATTCTAACGACTAATTAGTAGGAACAATGCTATTACTGTAGCTGTTTACAAATGATTATCAGATTAAATACTACTTTTATGGAGCTAATGACAACATTTTCCTTTTTACTTGAGGAATTGCTTTTTGGTCCTGGATTCCCTGGACTCATCCAAAGATCTTTCATTTTTATTCACAAGACTTGAACCTCAAATCAGCATGAGTCCAAGTCCATTGTTCCCTTTTCCCTATCCTCCACTAAAATTTGTTAAAGTTTTTAACTGAACAATTAACGAAAAATATAAAATATATGGGGGATGTTAGGATTGTTCAAGTTCTAGTTAAGCTAGGAGTTTTGTTAAGTGTTTCTTGTTAGACAAGTAACTGTCGTTTGTTCTAAGTTAAACTAGTTTGTTCATGTTTTGGTTTCCTTAAGTTAGTAGGTTTACTTTAAGTAGTAGGACTCAATGTGTATATAAGCTATTTGTGTTGATTGAATAAAGAACAGAGAAAATTCCCACAAATCTTTCTCACAAATGGTATCAGAGCCGCAGCTCTAAGTCTTTAAAATTCTTTAGTGTTTACAAAAATCTTGGTGGTAAGCAATGGCGGAAACAAGTTTTGTTGTACCAAGGTGTGATGGTGATTACGACCATTGAAGTTTGTTGATGGAAAACCTCCTTCGATCCAAGGAGTATTGGCAAGTAATTGAAGAAGGTTTGTCGAACCACCAACAAGAGAAGGCCTCACAGAAGTACAGAAGAAAGCCTTGGATGATATAAAGCTCAGAGACTTGAAAGCAAAGAGTCATCTCTACCAATCTATTAACAAAACCATCCTGAAAAAAATTACTCAAAAGGCAACAGCTAAGCAACTATGGGATTCAATGAAAGTAAAGTAGCAAGGAAACTCAAGGGTGTAGCGAGCACAACTGCAAGTCTTGAGATGGAACTTTGAAATCTTGGAGATGAAAATAGGAGAAAGCATTGCTGAATATTTTTCCAGAGTCATGTCAGTAGCTAATGATATGAGAAATCTGGGGGAACAGATGACAAACATGAAGATTGTGGAAAAGATCCTGAGGACCCTAACATAAAAATTCAACTATGTAGTTTATTCCATAGAAGAATCCAAGGATATCAACACACTCTCAGTAGATGAACTGCAAAGTTCCTTACTTGTACATGAATAAAAGTTCAAAAGGAGTGAAGGAGAAGATCAAGTTCTGAAAACTCAAGAAGACAGAGGAAGAAACAACTTTGGAGGAATGTATGATGATAGAGGAAGAGGCAGAGGCAACTTTGGAGGAACGGATGATAATCAAGGAAGAGGAAGAGGACGGGGAAGATTTGGTGGCAGATTTGGCTTCAGTGGAAGATTTGACTTCATAGGAAGAGGCAGGAGGGGCAAAACCTCCTACTGGGATAGATCCACCATAGAATGCTTTGATTGTCATAAATTAGGGCACTATCAGAATGAATGCCCTGAAGAAAATTATGTAGCAGAAGAGGAAGAAGAAGAACTGGTTCTAATGGCACGAGAGGAAGGGGACCAAAACAACAAGAATCAAGAATGGTACCTTGATTCTGGATGTTCAAATCACATGTGTGGCCACAAGAACATGTTTGAACATATTGATGAAGAATTCAATCACTCAGTCAAATTGGGGAACAACAACAAATTACAAGTCTCAGGAAAATGGACTGTAAGAATACAACTTGAAGGACAAACATTCATACTTCCTGATCTAAAAACCAATCTACTAAGCTTAGGACAACTACAGGAGAAAAGATTGGCTATTTTAATACAAAAAGGAGAATGCAAAGTATTTCATGAAGAAAAAAGACTAATCTTGCAAATAAGGATGAGCAATAACCACATGTTTGTGATACAAACACAAGAATCCTCTAGTATCTGTCAAGAAAAGAGATGCTTAACTTCAGATGCACAAGATCTGACAACATTGTGGCACAAAAGATATGGTCACCTTGGTTACAAAGGTCTACAACTGCTTCAGCAAGAAGGAATGGTAAAGGGACTTCCAAAACTTCAAGCTTCCGAGAAAGTCTCTGCAAATTGCGTTAAAGGCAAACAACACAGAAACAACTTCCCAAAACAAAGAAATTGGAGAGCAAGTGAAATGCTCGAATTAATACATGCAGATATATGTGGCCCCATCTCACCAAAGTCTAGCAGTGGAAAAATGTACATTTTATATTTTATTGATGATTACAGTAGAAAAGCATGGTCATATCTACTAGTCTCAAAATCTGAAGCATTTGATCATTTTAAAAAATATAAAGCTGCTGTTGAGAAAGAAATAAGTTTTCTTATTAAATGTCTAAGAACAGATAGGGGAGGAGAGTTCAATTCTGATGAATTTAATGACTTCAGTGAAAGACATGGGATAAAAAGGCACCTTACTACAGCATACACCCATCAGCAAAATGGAGTTGCTGAGAGGAAAAATAAGACAGTCATGAACATGACTAGAACCATGCTTTCAGAAAGCAATATGCCAAAAATGTTTTGGGTAGAAGCTGCAACATTGGCATACTATATTCTAGACAGATGCCCAACAAAAGCAGTAAAGTCTATAACACCTCAAGAAGCATGAAGTGGGTTCAAACCTAGTGTAGAACATCTTAGAGTCTTTGGTTCTATAGCTTATGTTCATATATCAGATGTAAATAGGAAGAAACTTGATGATAAAAGTAAAGTCTGCATCTTTATGGGAATAAGTGATCATTCCAAAGGTTATATTATGTATGACCCAGAAATAAAAAAATGATGTAATTAGCAGAGATGTTGTATTCTCAAAAGAGGAGAAGTGAGACTGGGATGACAAAACAGAAGAGAAAACACCTGAGCCCTTGACCATTGAGGAAAAAGAGAATGACAACACCAATGAAACACAAGAAGAACAAGAAAATGAAGATGCAGCAAAAATTGAGGTAAGGGAAGGCATGGAAGTAAGAACAAGGAGAGCTCCAACTTGGATGCAAGATTATGTTCACAACACTGAGATCTCTGATGAAGAAGCATATATGGCTTTGGTTTGTGCAACAACAGACCCTTATTATTATGAAGAAGCAGTAAAAGAGGATCACTGGAGAGAAGCAATGAACAAGGAAATTGAAGCCATCGAAAGAAACAAAACTTGGACTTTGACAGAACTTCCAGCAGGAACAAAAAGAATAGGGGTAAAGTGGATATTCAAAACTAAACTAAATGAACTTGGTGAAATAGACAAGTACAAGGCCAAACTAGTAGCAAAGGGATACTCACAAAAATCTGACATTGATTACACTGAAGTTTTTGCTCCAATGGCAAGAATGGATACTGTCAGAATACTCTTGGCCAATGCAGCAATGAAGAAATGGGTGGTATACCAGTTAGATGTTAAGTCTGCATTCTTGCATCGGGAGATCAGTGAAGAAGTCTATGTTGAACAACCACAAGGTTATGAAAAGAAGGGAAGAGAATGGGTTGAAACAAGCTCCAAGAGCCTGGTTCAGCAAAATAGAATCATATTTCTTAAGGGAATGATTTATCAAGAGTGAATGTGAGCAAACACTCTTCATAAAGAGAAATCTGGAAGAGATATCTGTGATAGTGAGTATTTATGTAGATGATCTCATCTACACAGGTAATGACAGTGAATGACTTGTTGTTTTCAAAAGTTATATGATGAAAGAATTTGACATGACAGATTTAGGAAGAATGAAATACTTCTTAGGGCTAGAAGTATATCATGGAAGTGAAGGCATTACAATCAGTCAAAATAAGTATGCTTTAGAAGTACTAAAAAGATTTGGCATGTTGGACAGCAACCCTGTGAAAAACCCTATAGTACCTGGTGCAAGATTGTGCAAGGATGAGACTGGTTCCAAAGTGGATGCTACATATTACAAACAATTAGTTGGGAGCCTTATGTACCTTACTGCTACAAGACCAGACATGATGTATGTTGTATGTCTTGCTAGCAGATATATAGCAGAACCTACTGAATTACATTTACAGGTTGTTAAAAGGGCTTTAAGGTACTTAAAGGGAACTATGGAGTATGGTATCCATTACTCAAGAGAAGGAGAAAGACTGAAAGTATACACAGATTTTGATTTTGCAGGAGATTTTGATGATAGGAAAAGTACTGGAGGCTATGCATTTCTGATAGGATCAGGAGTTGTGCCATGGTGCTCAAGGAAGCAACCAATCGTAACCTTATCTACAACAGAAGCTGAATTCTTGGCAGCTGCAACCTGCACCTGTCAAGTAATCTGGATTAAACGAATTCTGGAGGCCATAAGAGTTGAAGAATAGAAATGCATCAGCATAAAGTGTGATAATAGCTCAACTATCAATCTTTCTAAGAATCCAATCATGCATGTCAGGAACAAACACATTGATATGCGTTATCATTTTTTGAGAGACTTAACCAGAGAATGAGTTATCAAATTGGAGTTTTGTTACAGTGAAGAGCAAGTGGCTGATCTTATGACTAAACCCTTGAGACTTGAAGCCTTTATGAAGATAAGGGATCAGCTCGGAGTAAAGATCATAAGAGGAATAAACTAGCTGCAAATTGGAGCTAGTTTAAGGGAAGGATTGTTAGGATTGTTCAAGTTCTAGTTAAGTTAGGAGTTCTGTTAAGTGTTTCTTCTTAGACAAGTAACTGTCGTTTGTTATGAGTTAAACTAGTTTGTTCAGGTTTTGGTTTCCCTATGTTAGTAGGTTTATTTTAAGTAGTACTCCCTCTATCCCATAAAGATTGTAATATTCTGTTTTCAGCATTTAATTTATAATTTTTTTTTTTCAATATATTGACATATAATATCAAATAATTTATATGCATATGTTAAATGAATGTGTCTAGTTTTTAAATATATTTTTTAAAATTATTTT
>JBBYHH010253445.1:0-12952 GCA_038382905.1 Daphne laureola
AAGCCAACAACTATGACGAAGAAAGAAGTCAATCTAGCATTAACTTAATCCGGATTCAGAACATGACTTCAGGATGGAGGTTACCTTATTGGAAATTCCTAACACAAGACACATTACCCGAAGACACCAAGGAAACAACCCGAATACGGAGGCAATCGAGAAAATTTGTGATCATCGGGCCAGACCTTTACAGACGAGGCTACCCCTGCCCTTTACAGAAGTGCATCGGAGAAGAACACAGTGAAGAAATTTTAACAGAGGTCCATGATGGCACCTGTGGCTCACACATCAAAGCTGAAGCCTTAGCCGCAGTCATTCTATGGCAAGGATATTTCTGGCCGAATATGAAGGATCAAGCAAGAACACTATTAAACAAATTCAAGAAGTGTCAAGAACATGCCCACATCCAAAGGGTACCGTCAGAATTCATTACCTCGGCAGACTATCCGATCCCATTTGTAGTATGGGGCATTGATCTCATTGGGGCACTACCAATGGAAACAGGAGGACTGAAATACTGCGTAGTAGCATTTGATTATTTCACAAAATGGATTGAGACCGAACCCTTGGCCATTATCACAGCAGAAAACATAAGAAAGTTTATGTGGAAAAACATTGTTTGTCGGTTCGGGTGCCCGAGGGTCATTGTCGCTGATAACGGATCCCAATTTATAGACTCCAGTTTCCAAGACTTCGTAAAAGAGTTCGGCATCAAATTACACTTTGCTCCAGTTGCCTATCCACAAAGCAATGACCAGGTGGAAGTTTCAAACAGAACTATTAAAGAAGGACTGAAGAAAAGGTTAGGCAAGTCCAAAGGTAAATAGACCAGAGAACTCCCACATGTCCTCTGGAACTACCGAACTACCCCACAAAAAGCTACCGGGAAAACCCCATTCTCGCTTGTGTACGGGACTGTAGCATTAATCCCGATAGAAGTGACGTACCCATCCCTTCGGGTTCAACACTTCAAACAAGATAAAAATGAACAAGGATTAAGGATCAATCTAGATATGCTCGAGGACAAAAGAGAAAAGGAAGAACTCAGAAGAAAAGCTTTCCAAGAACGGACAGCCAAGACCAGGAACTCAAAAGTTAAGCCCAAAGGAATCAAAGTTGGAGATCTTGTCCTGAAGCAAACTAAGTTAGGTTCAAGAAAACCCAAAATATGCGTGTTCGGCCAAACATGGGAAGGACCTTTTGAATTCATCAATGAAGACAGAAAGGGATTTTATCGACTCTGGGATGAAGAAGGCATAGAACTCAAACGATCTTACCACTCAGAGGCACTTAAGAAATTTTTTGTGTAGCAAGGCTCCGAACAATCAATATAAACAAAAGAGGACGTAGGTTTAATACCGAACCTCTATAAAAATACTTGTCCAAAAACAATCAACTTCTATTCAATCAGAACGCCTGAAGGCTCTTACAAAATCCAGCACGAGATTGGGGACCGAAGTACAAAAAATTCCAGTTACAAGTTCAGAGGAATCAAGTCCAAAGTTCAAGCCTCTTCAGGAGAAGATGCCGAAGGATCAACAACGGGGTTAGAAGACTCGGCGGGAAACCAGAATTGAGGTCCAAACCATGAAGGTTCGACCGTACGCATTTTGGAGGAGTCAAGGCTATAAAGATTAACCTCCGGGTAGAGCTCCTGTACTTGTTTTTGGACAAGGAAAAAGCCTTCCCAAAATTTAGCTGTGGTGGAAACAGCTGCATCCAGGACTTGCTGCCTAAACCCAGAGGCTCTATCCAATCTCCTCTGAGCCACAGCCTCTAAATCTTTAATCTTCGCCTCGAACTCCTTCCTCTGACCCTCCAGGTGATTCTGAAGATTGATGAAATCAACTTCAAAATCACCCACCTACTTTTGAAGAAGACGGTTCTCAGTCCGCAACTTGTAGATGTTTTCCTCGGCATCCCGCAGTTTGGTCATTCGGGATGGCAAAGCCCCAGAGATAGCCCCATCAGCACGGGAGTATGCCATCTCATCCTCAGCATCAACTCCCTTCAACTCTTCCCGAACTTCATCAGTCGGGACCTCAATTGTTTCATTTGGATGAGGCTGGTGTCCCAGCACTTGCTCATAAAGACTGATCTGCTAAATCATTTTGGCAATGATTGATAAAGCCTTGGAAATTTTGACTTGAGCTTCAGACCGGATGGTAGAGGTAGCCCGAATGACTTGGTTCATCCAACCGGCCGTGCAGTATATCTGTGTTCGAGAAAAGCCATCAGAACATACACAATAAACGAAAACAATGCAAAGTTAAGACTTAGAGATAATACCTGAGCTGCCTAAAAAACTACCTTTGAAGATACCACATCCAGGTCTGGAAGGAGAGTCTGGAGGTCAGTCATCATTCGGGCAGTTGTAATGCCCCTCCATGCCTCCGGAGCCAGAGTCCGAACATCTTCATCATCCAGGAAACTCTGATCCTCATGGACCATCCACCCTGGCTCCCGAGGTACAAGATCAGCGCCATGCCTCAGAAGCTGAACGTCCCTCTATTTTTACCGCAGCTCCTGCGCCTCTCTCCAGTCCGGACCTAGAGTGCCAAAGTGACATTCATTCAAGTAGTGCAGCGGATCATTCCCGAACAAACGGTTTAAGTTGTGAAAAATAGGCCAAAAAGGGAGGTAACGAAGCAAGACCGATTTGTTATTACCTAAGGTGTATTCCATCGGGACGACATTAGCTGGAGCCTCCCGGGCAGGGATAAAAGTTTTGTACTTACCCCGGGCGATCTTCCTCCTCTCTCCATCAAACTCTGCCAAGATAGAGTCCACAGTCACACCCTCAGGGATATTTAGTACATGCTGCTCTGAATGCTGGTGCATAGTCATTATCACCCGAAGCTCCGGACACCTCTCCAGCAACAGGCGACTCAGGAATGTTCAGCACCCGACCCCTCTTCCTTTTCTTTGAAGCCTTCTTGCTTGACGTGGCTTCAGGCCTAGATTCGGGAGCAGACCCCGAAGGCAAATAGGCGCTCTTGAAGGCACCTTCAAAATCAACCCTCAGATCGTCATCATCCGAGAAACTCATATCTGCAAACAAGACAAGATAAATTAGAGTTAATATTTCGAATGCATAATCCACACAAAGGAAAGAACATCGACCTTTAATGAAGGCCTCATGCGAAATATCTCGAGAGAGACGCCGAACTAAAGCAATGTCCCGAACGGAAGGAGGGCATTCCTGGATCCCGAGCGCACTCAGATCACCCTTTACTAACCCCAGATACGTAAAGACACCTTGGCTAATGAATTTCTAGTGAGTAGGCAGTGGATACAGCTCCCCGGGATCCTTCCCGAACCAGTTCACCAATTGCCGAAGCCTGCAATCAAATTTATTAAAGTTCTCATTTGAGGTTGGGTCTTTAAGCAGCCATCCCGGAACCTTGACATCAAGCAGGTCCCCAATTCTCCACTCTGTCTGAAGCTTCCAGGCAGGATCGGGCTGGAAGAAAAAGAACTCATTATGCCAACCTTTCCGACTAGCCGGACACTACCAAGTGAAACTGTACTTTATTGTTGACGTCCCTCGGGCGCCGAAGTAGTAAAAACAATTTCGGGTCTTGACCATCACTTTGTAATATTGCATAAAGGTCGACACAGTGGGGCATATGCCGAAGGACCCACAGAGGGTAAGATAGGCATTTATACGGCAGTAAGTGTTCGGACTAAATTAGTTAACTGCCACCCCATGACATCAGGCCAACTGCCGAAGGAAAGGATGCGGTGGGGAGCGATGCCCGCACTCTAATTACGCCTTGAACACAACCATCCACCCGACCCCAGGTTCATACATTTTACATTTTTTGCCACTCCAGAACTAGCTCCGGAGTAGCCCTACTTTTGAAATTCTCTACTTCGGCCCAGAACCCTCAGGCACAACACTCTTTATTTCTAAAAGGAACTCGTCTGAAGGCCTAACAATAGTGCGAAGAAAGAAAAAAGCCATTTATTTACCTCGAAGCACGGGTCTGAAAAAATTGATAGGACGTACGAAGTACACAAGCACCAGTTTCACTGCAAATCTGTCAACCACCGCTTTATGACGACGGTAGAAGAGAACCTCTACCGGTAGATTGTCGGAAGAACCCTGTGTGTCTTCCAAACGCCATATAAAGTCCGGGATGCGGCTTTTACCAACACTTCTCTGCCTGACGAAGAGTAGGGCGATCCGTTATTAGAAGACAGAGAGCACAAGCAAAAGAGATTGAGAAGCGAAAATGAGAAGTGTGAAGTTTCATTTCAACACGAGCCAATTTATAGGAAGTACGGGAATACGAAACGTCATTACAAAGTCGATCTACACCGTCCATCAAAAAGTAACATCGAGATTCATGCCATTAATAAACCTCCATACCCGAAGGAGAGCATCCGGGACTCAAAAGAGGGCAATTCTAAGGCCCCAGCTTCCAAATGGTCGAATGCACATGCATCCGGGAATCAAAAGGGGGCAATTCTAAGGCCCCAGCTTCCAAATGGCCGAATGCACATGCATTAGGGAATCAAAAGGGGGCAATTCTAAGGTTCAAGCTTGCAAAAGGCCGAATGCACATGCATCTGGGACTCAAAAGGGGGTAATTCTAATGCTCCAGCTTCCAAACGGCCGAATGCACATGCATCAGGGAATCAGAAAGGGGCAATTCTAAGGCCCCAGCTTCCAAATGGCCGAATGCACATGCATCCGAGAATCAAAAGGGGGGCAATTCTAAGGCTCCAGCTTCCAAAAGGCTGAATGCACATGCATCCGAGACTCAAAAGGGGGCAACTCTAAGGCCCCAGCTTTGAAATGGCCGAATGCACATGCATCCAGGACTCAAAAGAGGGCAACTCTAAGGCCCCAGCTTTCAAATAGCCGAATGCACATGCATCCGGGACTCAAAATGGTGCAATTCTAAGGCCCCATCTTTCAAATGGCCGAATGCACATGCATCCGGGAATCAAAGGGGGGCAATTTAAAGGCCCCAGCTTTCAAATGGCCGAATGCACATGCATCCGAGAATCAAAAGGGGGGCAATTCACAAAGCCCGGAAACCTGGAGTCCTTCGAGTCCACCAAGTGCACCTTGGGGGGACATGATGGCCGATATGCCCAAACCAAGAATACAAGGCCCAAAATAGGCCCATATACCCAAATAACGCTTGAGTCAGAAGCCCAGGAAAGAAGACCCATTTAAAACATCTGAGGGTATCATACGCGAACACCAATAATGCTCAACCCGAAGTCATGCCCTTAGTACTTTATAAACCTGAGGACATGCGTCCAGGACACATGCCACATGTCATCTGACACCCAACCGCCTCTTTTCTCTCAGAATATTATGGATGTGCCACTCTATTAGACAAGACTATATAAGCTTACATCATTCCAACATTTAAGGTAACTATTCACTCTGCCTAGATTTTGGTGCATTCTCTTTCCACAAAAAACTACTGACTTAAGCATTAGAAGACCCTCCGCCGGGAATAACTCCAGTGTGGTTTATAGATTTTTTCCATTGCGTAGGCTATCTTAATGAAACATGGATACTGAGTTGAATGTCATCAAGACTAGGTGGAAGAGACAAAAACATTGTGGAGGTCCCAATAGCGGAACCGCCACCAATAGCTTCCTATGAGCTCAAACTTAGTTCCACAGGCTTAAATACCATATAAAAACGTCTTGGTGCACCCAGAATTCCAACAGAAGCTTAGCTTTAATGTAACTCATTTTACATTAGCTAATTTATGCTTCTATAGACCAAAGACACACCACAAGTCTTTTGAAAGAATCTTAGGATGCTTCTTAGCTCTATTTGGTAATCTTAGCAAAATCTAAATATTGGCTTGTCATGTCTCAAACATACAAGACTCTATGGAAAATACATAACATGACATACATTATAGACCTAAATGCTGGGCACATGACATTCTATACAGCGGAGCATGCAAGCAAGATCGCAAACATATCACGGGACATCGAGAAGGTGGAGATATCACCAGAGAAGAGGTTCCGCATTGGGAAAGACCTGCCGTCGCCAACTAGAGATGCCTTCATCCACCTGTTGCAGGCCAACCTGGACATCTTCGCATGGAGATATCATCATGCTGATGACTTGTGCCCCTACTATCTGTAACTACTTTTATCACCATAATGCCAGTATGACACTTATTCCATATCTTCAATTTTAAACAGCTATAGGTACACCCGCGAGCCTAAAGCTTAAACAAAGGAAAATGGAAGAGCCCTCTGTGCCTGATCAACCAGAGCGACCACACCAAACAGGCACGGGTCATACACCCTCTGCACCTGATTGGTCAGAGCGGACTAGCGTGGGTCAAAGGCCTTCTCGGGGCCCACCACCGCGATACCACGCATACGCCTTCTGCACCCAACTAGTCAGAACGACCGCTAAGGCTTGAGCAAAGCCTAAGGCCTTGTCAGGCCCCACCACAGAAGCAACACCGCGCCAAACAATCACATGGTGCATACGCCATCTGCACCTGATTGGTCAGAGCAGACTAGCGCACAAGTCAAATGCCTCATCAGGCCTCTCCACCACGGTTTCATCAAATGAAATCACACGCACACTATACAAGAACTCAATGCACGACAATGGAAATCAGAAAGGAAAATAAACAACCAAGAACGTAAGATATAATGTACAAATCATTCGATTACTTTGCATGGCTAGTAGAGGGGTCATCTACAAGATTAGAGACTCCCTCAGCTGCGATATCCTGGCGTGTGAGACCCAATTTAACTTCAATTTCTCCCCACGCTAAAAGGGACTCAACGTCAGGGTCCTCGCAAGTGAAGGCGCTCAAGCGATCAAGGTTTTGTTCGGGCAACAACTTCTCTATGTGCCATCGGTAGTGAAGCCAGCCTTCCTCGAACCCTTGCATGCCAGCATTGGATTTCCCATGAAGTTTTTGCTGCTTTTGCCCAATCTTAGTCAGCCTGTCAGGCACAGAAGCCTGGTCAGAGTCACCGGATGCGCGGTCTCCAGCCTCAAAGGATGGAAGCTCCAATTCACTTTTGATGGCAGCAAGGCTAGCCAAAGCAGTATTAGCGCGAGCAGACGCATCCTCAATGCTCTTAGAAACACTATCATCATCACGCTGCGTGGCTACAACCATAGCTTCAGCTTGCTGCACAGCCAAGTTAGCCTCTGCCTCCACGTGCGCGTAAAATTCAGCTGTTGTGGCCTGTAGCCCGGCCAATGCCTCATCCAGCACGCCATTCTCCAATTCTTGACGCCTAAGAGCATCTGCCTGCCGATAGAACCTCTCTGTGAACTTGTTCAGAAGATCATTCTTCTGCAGGTCAAGAAGCTGCCATCGCTCTTTCTCCTTATTGCGCATTGCGCACCATTCCTCTAGCTACGCCACTCGCCTGGCCAGCCCTTGATTCCTTAACTCAAGATGCGCCCAGGCCTCACGGTATCCCTTCAACTGTGCCACTTGAGCACTATCGAGTGAATTGGCATACTTTAAAAATTATTCAAAGTCATCTACCGCCGCGTAACTCTTAATGGCCACATGCGAAGTCACAAATCAGCCCAAGACAGGTATAGAAAAGGTAATTACAAATTCAAACTTTCTCTGAGTTGAGATGCGGCTGCCTCGCGAAAGCCAACACCAGGGGATTCCAAAGTCTTCCCCAGGAATTCGCGGTCGAAGGGGGTGTGAAGCCCCTCAAGCTAGGACATCAACGTGTCCTCACCCCCCACCAATAAACATGAAGTATTTGCGAGGTAGAAGACATGATCCCTTGCCTCCATAAAATGGTGACCTCGGGAAGCAAACCACTCGCTACGAGTAGTTTCCATCTTCTAAAAAAGGGAAGTTGGATCCACGGATGCCCCGACCGTGCGAGACTTCAACCTTTTCTTCTCCAGGTAATGGGAGAATACTCCGGCCTTCGCAAGCTTCGCCTCCGGATTCAAAATATCTAGCATGTCATGACGGCCCACATGCCAGCTTCTAGAGCCTGTAAACACTACGAATGACCATACATTCTTCACAAGGGAAGTAATATCCAAACAAGCACGAGTCAAGTCACACATACTGGGATCCAGGGAAACACCATCTGCGGTACCGCTAGATCCAACCACTATTGTGGAAGCCGCAGCTTTGTCCTAACCAGACCCCGCACCAGCCGAGTTTAAGGGGCCGACAAAAGAGAACCAGTCGGCGGTCGCATCAACTCTGCTAGACACCTCTGAAACCCTCATCACCATAACAGCCGTCTCAAGGTTCGCCATGACCCCGACAGGAGAGGCAGCCAGCAGAGGCTCTAAGGCTGCCATTGCAACCAACTCTGTCAAGGCCAGATGGTCGGGACCTACGAGGGTTCGAACCTTCATGCCAGCACTACCACTGGCGCTTGTACCACCAGCAGGACTCGAGGATGACACCATCCCCGCACTATTCTAAGCCTTGACTCCAAAGTGGTGAGCCATCAGAAGTGTTCCAGCAGAAAATCTCATAAGCCCCCACCGAGGAGACTTCACAGCAGCGGTGGAAGCAGTCGCATTTTAAACCACCGCACCCAAAGCTGTAGGGGCAGTAGCTGCAACCCCCTACACCACAGCAGTAGGAGCAGCCCCCTGCAACAAAGCATTAGCAGAAACACTGTCAACTGACGGTCCCTTCTGCCGTTTGGCTTCCCCACCTGCGACGGCAGCTCCATCGCCAGCAGCGCGCTTTTTGGGGGTCAGTATCTCTTCCAAAGACCTGGTGGCACCATACGGCCCTTCCCCTTGAAGGCTAGGTGCACCTTCAATGAAGCACGCGTGATCGCTTTGGACCTGTCCAGCACGGACTTTTCCCGTGGAGGGTTGTCTGCAACACCAAAACATTAAAATAGGCAAGTCCTATCGAAGACCAAAAGCAGTAAAGGGGCATCGAACTTACCCCTGGGACCCTCGAGAGCCGTAAAGAGGGCATCACCAGCATTCCTGCATTGGGAAGTGGACCAACCTTTATGCGGAGGTCTCACGTTCGGATCTAGCTGGTACCCGCTGCTGAGTCCTGCCCACCGTAACACCACCTCATCAAGAGAATCCAACTCCAAGGGAAATAGTTTATCACACACCTCACGAGAGTGGATGTCATCCAGCCAAGCCAACAAAGTGACATAGGCCTGCCACTTCGTGCTCTCATGGTGCAGCAACGGCCTCCCGGCTTCCGCATGCACGGGCTCCGCGGTCAGAGCCACCGGGAAGGGCCACGCGGGCTGATGCGCAACAAAAAAAAAGAATTGATGCCAGTCATAGAACGACCGGACCGGCTTCAGGAAAGTAATGGAGTAATTGTTTCCCACATTTATGGGCGTAACGTGGAAATAAGAGCCACCGGTCCGTAGGTCCAAGTAGAAGAATTGCAAGAACACCTCCCGGAAGGCCTCTATGCCCGCCATCCTGCAGGAGACGGTGAATGCCGATATCTGCCCAAAGACATTGGGTCTGAGCTGAGTGGGAGACATGCGCCACCAGGTGCACAGGTCTTTCATGATGCGGGGAAATAACATCCTCAGTCCCATCGACAGCTGCGCCGGATATAGAGACAATGTTTCTTTCTCCCTATTCTCATCCATCACCGGCAAACCAACGGACTTCAGAATATTGGCCAGCGCCAACCGACAGTCAACGATGCTCATAAGCCATGAATATTTTGTCAGCTCTGCAACAAGCCTGTTCGAGGTTAGGCCGGTACGCTCCAGCTGAATAGTAACTGGGCACTAAAGTTCCTTGCGAGCCATTCCCTACAAGAAAACAAAGAAAACAAACCAATGCGGATATGACTATGATCAGAGATGAACCGACACCTTTCATTGAACACCTGGAAGAACAGACTATACTAATTTGCAATAAGGTACTCGGGGCACTAACCTTGATAGCTGGCAGATCGGAAGAGCAGCTTCAATTAAACAATCGAAGGGCCGAAGCACGGACAATCACCTAAAGAAAAAGTGGGGCAGCGGTGCGATTTCGGGAATACAGGAACAAATAGAAGCAAAGTAGGGCATTGAAGTGCAAAGAGCGCTTTTAAACTAAAATTTTGAAATTTAAAACATCGGGGAAGTTACCCAACTCAACGCCTCGACCGTACACATATCAAAATCTTCCCAAAGACCGCACATCTCAACACAAACACGGAGTTCAGGACACCACCCCAATTCCGCCTACGGGGGGGGCTCCTTTGTACACTATCCAAGCATGCGCCGCAGTGGGCATTGCTAGGCTACCCTGGCGTGCACCTCAGCGGGCATCACAGGGTAGCTACTGCGCGCGTAAAGCGCCAGTAGCCCATCAAGAGGCCCAGATAGATAGCCTTCACACGCAAGTCATGGAGACCGCACCTCCCTCCAGTTGCGATCTCACGGATGAACAAGTAGGCCACGTCTCCATGACCTTAAATGCATGACTTCCACGTTCTCCTAAACTCCCATGTTCTAAGTTGTCACGACTCCGGCATTCCCTATAACGTGGAGATGTGGCCCAGAAATTATGGAGGCAGATCCGTATATAAGGGGGTTGATCTGAGAGGAAAGGTATGACATTTTTCTCCCTAACTACACATATTTAGGCCAAAAGTCCTAAAACTAACTTGAACATCGGATTATCTCCCCGGGGTTCCACAACCTCGGATCTTTTTCAGGAGGAAATCGGTAGGAGAAGTATCATAATTGAGAAGGAAGAGAAGTAATCAACAACGTTATCTGGATAGCTGAGATTTCGGCTATCAATATGATATTTTATTTTCCAAGGTTCCTTTATATGTGAGTTCGAGGGTATCTGTCATTATATTTTGTTCATACCAAGTTGGGCCACTTGGTTGAACTCACGAGCATTCTTGGCCAGCCTTCCAAGTTTCCTAATGCTCCTGGGCAAAGTTGGACCCACTTTATGGAAGATAATGTACATGGTTTGAGGGTTTGAATAGATTATGATATTAATTTATGTTATTAACAGAAATGATTAGTTTAATAGGTGTTTCGAGGGTGACAATAATCCACTCAAAATGTTACTAGAATTACTTGAGAATTTTGGCCTTGAAAGTGAGAGGAGGAAGATGAAGTTGAAGAATTGTTTTGAAGTAACTTCCAATGTGTGAAAGGGGTGTGTGTTATGGTCGGCCTTCTCATCTAATTATAGATGAGAAAGGGTGGTTACAAGGTGGAGGTTACATCCCTTAAGATAAGCTAATCACCTACACTTGGTCCTTAGGTCCACCTTCCCCCTTATACAGATAAGGCTAGATACACTAGGTAACCACCCAAAGTTCCGAAATGGTGCCTTCCAAGGAGGCACCTCTTTGCCTAAAAGAGGGCCCCTTTGGCCGGTTATGCACCAGTAACCACCAAGGGGTGTGCCTCATGTGGCAGGGTGTATACACCTTGCACCTTGGCATCTTCTTTTACCAAAGTACTCCTACTTTTACTAAAAGGGTTCCATTAAGTGTTACCAATAATGGAACAAGATGATTCCAAATGGCCATTACACACATGATTGAGCTCCATTGAGCTCCTTTCAGCTCACCTTGAGCTGAAAGTCACTTCTTCATCAAGGCTAGCTCACTTGAGCTAAAGTTAGCTACTTTTACCTAACTTGAGCTGGAGTTAGTTACTTGTGAACTAACGTGAGCTAGCACTAGTAACTTTTAGCTAGTGTGAGCTAATGTTAACTACTTCTAGATAACATAAGCTGGGATTAGCTACTTCTAGCTAACTTGAGCTAGAGTAGAATAGAGAATAACTACTTCTAGCTACAATGAGCTGACAATGTGATGGATCTAGCTAGTTCTAGCTAATATAAGCTAATGCTAACCTACTCCCAGCTCTTGTGAACTAGCATGAGCTGACTTGAGCTAAGTCTAGCTACTTCTAGCTAGAGTTGAGCTAAGGGGACCTACTTCTAGCTATCCTTGAGTTGTCATGAGCTAAGTTTAGCTACTTCTAGCTAAACTAAGCTGAGATGACCTGAGGAAAGCTACTTTTATCTATCCTCAAGCTAAGGTGAGCTACATATAGCTTCCTATGAGCTCAAACTTAGTTCCACAGGCTCAAGTACCATCTAAAAAAGTCTTGGTGCATCCAGAATTCCAACAGAAGCTTAGCTTCAATGTAGCTCATTTTACATTAGCTAATTTATGCTTCTATAGACCAAAGACACACCACATGTCTTTTGAAAGAATCTTAGGATGCTTCTTAGCTCTATTTGGTAATCTTACCAAAATCTAAATATTGGCTTGTCATGTCTCAAACATACAAGACTCTATGGCAAATACATAACATGAGATACATTATAGACCCAAATGCTGGGCACATGCTATACATGTAGTCTTATGTGTACTCTCATTTATGCCAAACCATAAAATCTGATCTAACTCTATAGATCGTGATTCCTAATGTCATAGGAGGTTTCTGCCTAACTGTAGATCGAGAAAATTTGTTACACCCACGTCGGATGCTTGGTGATTATCCGATGTATTTCGGCTGGAAGTTTAATTTATGTAATTACTGAGATAATTAATGAAATATATTGGAGTATGTTCATAAGTGAAATCTATGTCCCGAGAATTTATTCGAAGCTCATCGTATGAAATTCTAGTGACTTTCAGAAATATGGCAATTTTCGCGCACAGTTTGACCTCTCATCAGTCAAACATTTTTAATTAATTCCACAATTTTCCAAATCAAGATTTGTAAAATGTGTCTTAAACTAGGCACATAGATATATCCATATAAACCTTCATGATTTTATCCTTGGTATATTGTTACATTTAATTCATACAACTTGGGGCAAAAATCTGCCAAACCCTAATTGGACTAAGGGATGAAAGATTAAGTTTTGGGCCTATTGCTTGGGCCAATCCGAATTGAATGTGTTCCTAACCCATTTGGGAATTCAGAATTGGTTTCATATTGGCTTGGTTAGGTTCCATTTTGTCAC
>JBBYHH010253555.1:0-12949 GCA_038382905.1 Daphne laureola
ACCGCCTCTTTCTTGTTAAATTTTCTTAAAGCATGCTTTCTAAAATTACTAGTGACTTTATAAATGTTATCATGCTCCTCTGAACTGTTTGTAACAAAATACAGGGGCCTAATTCACTGCCTTCACAAAAAATTGGAATTGTTATAGGAGAAGCCGACAATAGAATAGGTTATTGAAAATTGATATATTGGTGGTATTGCGTCACATGCAATCTAGTTCAGGTTGAAGCTTATATTTTTTGACCAAATACTTTTATCATTTTTGGACCCCTTAAAGAACTTTTATCATTTTTTCCATAAAAAATTCAAATGCTGATCATAATGCAAGCTACTTCCATCACAAAGTTTTCCCTCAACATGAGTTAATTTTATTGGGTACTGTCAAAGTTGCGTACAGATAAACTGAGCACTTGATGAATTCATCAGACCTCATGTACTTATGGTTTCTATACTAATATCATGTCTAGGATGCAACATTTACTTAGTCTTAAATGTTAGAAACTTCCTTGTAATTAGTTTCATATGGCATCAGACTGATAGAGGTCTTTTAAGATTGATATTCTTTCTAATCCAATTCCATCTGGACTCATCATCGAAGTTTACTTCAGAAATGGCAACGACGGTTGTGACCTCTAGATGTTTGTGAGTTTAAGAAAGAAGCGACTAAAATTGAAAAGAAAACTGTGAAGTTGAGGAGAGTCGCTGAGAAGGTGACCTTCGATCCCATGAGTGTCCGTCCTTTTTTGTTTTTGTTTTTTTAATTTAAATAGCTTATAACTTGAAGCTCAGTTCTCCTTTATCTTTATTCACTTCATATAATTTATAGAAGGTATTATTTTTTGCATTGTGTGGTTGAGCTATTTGGTGTTTTGGTCTGAATTCTCTTGCCCTTTGTTGTTTGTGGAGTTCTGGCTAATTCCCTTACAATATTTAGTTTTGTTGTTGATGTATAGTTAGTATTTTCAGTTACATAAAGGTGTGTATATTGAGCATTATGTTGTGAAATATAAGTTTCCTGTTTCTCAACTATGTTCTCATTAAAATGATGAGATAAAAAACATAAGTTGGGTTTGTCTTTTGCTCTGTCTCTGAAGTAGAGGATTAAATTGTAGTCTGCAGACGGGAGGTAATTTGTAGCTTTCTTGATGACTGGTTTTCATAATATAAACAACATTGTTGTTTTTATTAGTAGGTGTGGATCGAAAATCTAGGTGGTTATAGTTTGTAATTGGTAATGTTCTGTATGGTAGCTTAATTGTTACTGTGATAAATATCATTTTAACCAAAGTTTAAGAATTTTGTGGACTTTAATGTTCTGGCATATGTTGACAGTAATAACAATTTTTGCATTTAGAATGAGAAGTCACAGGTTTTCCCTATAGATCCGTCAAAGTTTCAACCTTTAAACTCACTTTATCATGAACTTATCACAACCTTATTAAAAACAGTAGATGGTAATACTTGCTAAGTAGCCTTTCATGATCCGATTTAGCATCATCAAATGATGGTATCTCTCCATTGATCCTACGAACATGCTGCAAAAAACAAACAATAGCTTTAATGTAATTATATCAGTATATTTAATAAAATGATGCAAGTCATGTCTCACATGAGACATAACCGGAAGGATAGTTGATTATTAAGCCCTAATTAGGCAAGTCCAGAAATACTGTAGAAGGCAGGTTAATTTTTTCCTATAATATATGTGGAAAGAATTGGTGGTTGTGCCACAGTGGGTCATAGAATAAAGACCAAAACAACCTTATCAAGTACTAAATTGTGAGTCATTTTTCTGATGTTGCACAACATGTTTTCGTTCTTGTGGTGGAAAAAAATGTAAAGTACGAAAACAAAGTGAAATTTCTTATGTTGGTCAACCCATCTTTTATAATGGTGTAAAACTAGTGTCTCCATTTTGATATTTTCTGCTAACAACATTATGTCTTTTGTTTTTGTGGATTGATGATTGTTTTGTTAATTAAAATTATTCGACTTTTGTCGGTTATGTTCCGATCATCTGGAAAGTGTAAGTTGAGGTACTTTAAAATTGTAAAGCTGAATATAAAACTTATTTATTTGACGGTCAGTAAGAGCTATGGTTGAAGTAGAAGAGAATTTGAAACTGGGTGTCAAACTGTTCAATCAGCTAACAGATGAGGAAATTAAAGGCATGGTGTTTGAAACCATTAAGGAAGCTGAGGATTTTTATATGGAATATGGGAAGGTAATTGGATTTGGAGTCAGAAAGGACGCCTACAAGTATAATAGTAAAGGTGAAACTGTTTCTCGTAGATGGTTATGTAGTAGAGAGGGGAAGAGAGTGTCTACGAACACAGAAAATAGGAAAAGGGAACCCAAAGCTGAAACGAGGTGTGAATGTCGTGCACAGTTTTCTATTCATAAGGATAATACAATTGGACGATGGGTGGTGTCTCAGTTTGCTAGGGAACATAATCACGAGCTTATTGTCCCACATCAGGTGCGCTATGTTCCATGTCACAGGAATATTAGTGAAGGCGATGCAACTCAAATCGATAATCTGAGTAGAGCAGGTGTACGCACTTCTCACACCATCGCTGTTATGAAGGAGCAAGTTGGCGGGTTTGATAGGATGGGTTTTACATCGAAAGATGTATATAATCGTAATAGTATGGTGAGAAGATCTAGAGTGGAGATGGGTGATGCGAATGCTGCATTCGCATACTTAAGAGCGAAACAAGGGTCAGATGAACAATTCTTCCTAGAATATTCTACTGACGACGATGGTCATTTAGAGCACATGTTGTGGGCTGACGGTATGAGCCGCTTGGACTTCGAATGTTTTGGTGATGTACTAGCATTTGACGCCACATACAAGACTAACGTGTATCAAAGACCATTTGTTGTTTTCTCCGGGGTGAATCACCATAAGCAAACGGTTGTATTTGCAGCCACCATGCTTGCAAATGAGAAAATACCTGCCTATGTATGGGCTTTGGAGATGTTGGTGAGATGTATGAATGGACGGATGCCTCAAACAGTGGTCACCGATGGGGATTCCAGTATGCGTGCGGCAATTGAAGTTGTGCTCCCTAATGCCACACATCGTCTATGTAAATGGCATCTGCAAAGAAATGCGCAGTCTAATGTCAAAGTAACGGAATTCACGAAGGAGTTCAAAAGGTTAGCGAAAGTCGATGTTTCGACTTATGAGTGGGAGGCAATGTGGGATGAAGTCGTTTATTGATTTGGACTGGAAACTAATGCATGGGTGAGACAAATAAAGAGGAAACGAGAATATTGGGCAACGGCGTATTTGCGTGGGAAGTTCTTTTGCGGGATTAGTACAACCTCTCGTTGTGAAGGTGTTAATGCACATTTAAAGAGATTTCTCGTGAATGAGTACAACTTAACTGAGTTCATGCACCATTATGATCGGGCATTATGTCAGTTGCGTGAAAAAGAGACAAAAGCAGACTATGAGACTTTACATACAAAACCAGTATTGAAAAGTACAATTCGACAACTGGAACTTCATGCAAGTAGCGTGTACTCTCGAGCAGCCTTCCTCATGTTTAGGAAGCAACTTGATATTAGTAATGCAATTACGTTTATTGAAATGGAAGAGGTTGAAGATGTGGTGACTTATGTCTTTTCGAAGTTCGGACATCCTGATTCTAATTGGGTTGTGGAGTTTAATGCAACAACTTCGGAATTGACATGTTCATGCAAACGGTGGGAGAGTGTTGGCATCCCTTGTGCACACATGATTTGTACTTTGAAACAACAAAATTTAGTACAGATACCGGAGTCGTGCATCTTGAATAGATGGACTAAAAATACCAAGGATTGGGATTCCCTCTCTAATTAATGAAATTTATCTGAACAGAGGTTGGTTGCAATAAGGTTTGGGGCACTCATTTTGAGTTTCAAAAGAATATGTCATCTTGCTTCCCAGTCAATAGATGTATTCAATGAGGCTCATAAAGATGTTGCTACCCTGACATCAAAGTTTGAGAAATTTTTTGCACCTCCTACACATCAACCAACTAAGGGAATATTAGATCCGGTGGTAACGAAAACCAAAGGTTTGTTTGACATTTCTTGGTAGGAAAATTTGTATTTTTTTTTAATTTTGTGTACTGCATGTGATAATGCTTAACATTCCATGTTTTGTAGGTGGAAAAAAGAAAGGAAAAAATCTGGTTTCAAGTAAGCGTGCAAGCCAAAGTAAGGAAGGCACGCAAGGTCCACCCCAAACTAAACCCTGAAACTCTATTTGGAATTTATAAGGTTTGCTTCTGATCTGAGAGTTCTCTCTCTCTCGCAGCAGCAGTGAGTTTTACTCAAAGATGTTCTGTTGTTGCCGTATCATTTCTTAGTTTGTGGTCATAACGAATCTGTATTTTGCAGGTTTATAGAAAACTCTGGTTGATTGCGACAAGTTGGATCAGTAACTGTAAATGGTTTATGATCATTTGCTTGTACTTCACTTGTGCAAGGTTAGTATTACAAATCTTTTGGTTACTGATTTAAATCTTGAAAATCACAATGCTTCTGCTGTTCTTGACCCACAGTAGAGGATTTGCAGAATTCTTTCAAGAAGATTATCTAAGAGAATTAAAAGATTTATTGACTGTGCTTACAAATCTGGTGCTGAACTGCCTTGCTAGAAGTTATTTCCTTGGATTAGATGTATTGGTTACATATTTTTCTTTCCTTTCATGATGTTTAGAGCTGAGTTAATGAGTGGCATTTGGCTTGATTTGTTGAATTGATCTGTTTTGAATCTGCTGTCAAGATTTGGAATAATGTCTGAGCTACTGCTTGCTACATTTGATCTTTAGATTTGAGGCAGCATGGTTTAGTGTTTTGCCATGGAGTTGGAGTGTGATGGCTTTGACATGATTTTTAGCTGGAACATTGTCTGATAAGTTGATAGAAAATGTTACAAGTGTAACTTTGACTCGCAAGATCATGCAGTCCATAGGTTTTATTGGGCCTATAGAATCTTTGCAACAAAAAGCTCGTCTTAGTGACATAAATGCGTTGATTGCTGAAGTTGAGAAAGCTTTCAATGAATTGCCAACAAAGAGTTTGTCATATGTTTTTCTGACATTGCAAGAGTGCATGATTGAAGTGCTGAAAAATCAAGGGAAGAACAATTACAAAATTCCTCATATGAATAAAGCTCGACTAGATAGACTTGGCGTGCTTCCAAACCAGCTTGGAGTGGAACCTGAGCTTATTCAGTCATCATTTGCATTTTTACATGAGAATATTCTGAGTATGTAGATGCTTTATTCTGCTATTCATTTTTTCTTTCAGTTACCTATGTGATGACTTTTTTTTAATGTACTGTGCAGGTTGATATGCTTGGAAAGTTAATATATGCTCTGAGGAAATGGAAAAGAACAAGTTTGGTTTGATTCAAGTTTGAAGTTAAATAATTTCATATTCAATAAGGGTTTTCAGTTTGGTTCCATTTTTACTGAAGGTTCATATTTAGAAACAATGTTAGGTTTTAGTTTTAGTTTCAACTTCAGATTTATTTTGTTCATTTTGACATCTTTGATGTTACAGGATAATTTGAAGTTGGAATAAGTTAACTTTTTACTTTAATCTATCATATGGAAGTCATTTTAGTTTCAACTTCAGATATTTTAGTGTTAATGCTCTTGACAGGTGCAACCTGTAGAGCTAAGATTTCAATAGTAGAGCTCTCTTGTCACCATATTTACTTAACGGATGGATCCTAGTAATTTAATGTTGGTGTTATTGCGCAAAAAGTTGAAGGGTGGTCTTTGGTCTCATTGGATGATTTGTTGCAAATGCACTATAATTCACTCAGAAAAATATGATGAGATTTTTTATAAGTCTGAATGGGTGTTGTTTTCACTTGAGTGACCCTCTGTTGCATTCTTAACAAGGGCAAAAAAGAAACAAAGAAATGAGTAAAAACTTAAGGTGTAACACAAGTGGTTTGAATATTTGATCATACATCTCAAGCAAGTGTTCAACGTGTAATGAGTTTTGTAAAGCTTAAAGCACTTGATGAATGTTCGAACAATATATTGGATTACTTCAATCATGTAAATAGTTTAACCACTGCAAAATTTAAGTATTGGTTTAATTACTTCACAATTCAAATACTAATTCAACCAATATATAATGGGTTTAAACATTAGCCTATGTTGTCTCTCATGGACACTTATTTCTAACTGATGGCTCAATCATTAAGCCCTGTTTTCTGGAAGAATACTTCCACTGGCCACAAGCTCTTGCTTTTGTAACACACTTAGTTCGTACTTGTTTTTGTAATACTCTCATCCTATTTTTTACGGGTTTTTTTATCAATTAGTTCCCTAAAATCAACTACTGTCGATAGGGGTAAAATGTTTGAACTTACATAGTTTAGGGACTGAGTTGACACGTTTTATAATTCAGAGACTAAAGTGATCTAGTCAATATAATTCAAGGGACTATCTGATTATAAAACCTTTTTAAATGTTTAAGTTTCATGTTTATTTTACTTCAATTTGTCTATATTACTCTTTAGATGAAATTTAACATTCTATATTTAGTCATGTACTAGGTTTTTCTTACCCGCACTTCGTTGCGAGTTTTAGGTCCAACATATATTAGCAAAAAATAAAAAAGCATGAAAAATGACCTTATGAAATAATAAAAGTAAAAAATCAAATATTTTATATTAAATTGAAAATAGAAATGGAAAATGGGAGAAAGCGGGTAATATAAAAGCGAAACAAAAATTCAAATGAAATATTTAGACCAATATTCATATTCAATTTTTTTGAGACATTCACCATTCATAAAGTACAGATGAGATAATACATGCTCAGAAACTGAACCGGTTTAAGGAACTGCACCTTTTTAAACATCCTCAACGTGGACCAAAATCGGCTCTCCGGCACCATTCCTCCGAAGATTGGACTCTGTCGCTGGTTGAAGAGGTTTACTGTTACGGACAATCTTCTAACAGGGATTTTGCCTCAGTTTGTCACTGCTGTTAATTTCTCAAGTGACACCTACGCTAGTAACCCGGAGCTATGTGGATCAGTTCCTGATCTGGATCAGAACAGGATGATGATCAGGACTTGATGCTGTTATTTAAGCATGAGTTCATGGCTGGGTTTGTGGGGTTTGTTGTTTCAGTTATCACAATCTGCATGTCATCACAACCTGCAATCCACAATGGCCTTGCTGGATATTCTCAAGGAAAGGGACAATGTCAATAACAACAAAATAGCCACCAAGCCGTCAACAAGAAGTGATAAAGAAAAGCAACTGCAGGCTGCGTTCAAAGCCCAGAGCTTTTCTTCTAACTCAAAAAAAAGGTACTAATTTAACTACATTTATGCATTTTACTATGTAGGATATATAACTTCATATGGATAATTAAGAGTTTTGACTGATATACAAGGTTTTGTTCTGTTCTGTTCTCAGACTGCTGCTGACTTCCAAGAATGGCTTGTATAGTTCATCCCACTCTCAATGTACGTAGTTTTTCACTGGAACATGAGAGTTCAGGGAGTCTTGGAGATCGCTAGTTTTGTGGGCAGTGCAAAGAATCCCCTCCCCCCCCCCCTTTTTCTTCATGTTTTGGATTCTATACCAGAATCAGAGACTTCTCAAGCAGCTTGGGCATACATATTGTTCAAGAGGACAATGCCATTCAACAGCCCATGATACTCCAAGCGGTAATTAAGAATTACCAACAAAAATCATAGTGACTAGTCAAGAATCCACTTGCACGAACCACCGACAGGCCAATATGCATAACCAGTATAAAAATCTTCGTCAAAACCCATACTTAAAGTGAACTAGTTGAGCATTCCATAACAATCTCATCAATGAGCAAACCTGTTCTTTTTTTTTTTTTCCATAAGGGTACCGAGTCCGGCAACAATTGAAAACAATTATTCAAAAACTAACAACCAATAAGAAAACCTCTCAAAGCTAATGAAAAGTACGTAGTCAAGACACTGTAAATTCTAAGAAACCAACTAAGGAAAATACTCAGTCCAGAGGCATTTAATGAAAAGTCTCTTAAACGTCCTCACCAAAAACCTTTAACGCATAACATTCGACTAGAGTTTTCATGTTGTTGTGTGGACTTCTTAGTAGATCAACAAGTATGGTCATATGCTGGTAATCAGTAAGCGGTTGCAAAAAAAAATGCAACACTCAATTTACTCATTATCTTTAAAAGATAATTTAAAACAATTTACAAACAATTTGAATTTTGATAACATACCCCAACATCATTAAACTTGTCTGAATACCAAATGTGATTCATCCACAACATAACCCATATTGCTGAGTCACAACTACAATTAAAAATTAGGCAAACAGTAGAAGAAAATATGTAATCAGCTAACAACCAGGAAATAGGTTCTAAGATGCTAGAGAGAACAATCAAGTGAGACATGAATTAGCGGTTTGAACTCCACTCAACATACTGCCATGCTTCTACTCCCTTATAAAATAATGGCCCAGCCAATAGGGAACCATTCAGAAAATACACGTGCATTCAAGAAGAAATGGCATCAGCAAGACAGATTTGGAACCAAGAGCAGACCCACTGTTTAATAAAACAACTCATTCTGCTCATCCTTTCTAATCAAGTAGGTAGGTTCTTAATACAAGTATAAACCTAGAATAATTGTCTAAAACCAATATTAATAGATACCAAGGCTGATAACATCACATGCTTCAATCATAAGTAAGAAAAGTACCACGTGTACCATAAAAAAAAAGGAATCACACAGAGCCGAGACAAGGTAAGATTAACTTAGCAGAAAGTTTCCAGTCACAAGGGAAGCATCATGTTCATTAAGGCCAGGATCAACCATATTAAACAACTCAATACTCTTTTTGCAGCTTTATAACCGAGCTAATCATGATAGTGGGGTCAATTTTATACGTTGCTAATAACTACTAAATTTTATGGACAGTGAGCGTAAACATATATTCTCCTTACACAAGATTACCAAGTTTAAAATAGTTTTCAGAAATTACTGTGTAATTTGTCGAGCCAGACCGTCCGGAAAACCAAACTTGAAGGTTGTAATCGGTGGAGGAATATAGCCATCCGTTTCATGGAAAGACGGATCAGCGAGAACATCTTCAAGATACTTCAGCTAGTTAAAATAAAATATTTCAGTAACAGTACATAAATGAATTATCACAAATTAAAATTAGATCAATACTTGTCGTAACCATAACTAACCACTTTTTCAATCTCGTTCCTAGTCTTCGTCCGTTGACTATCCGTGGCTGAGTCAGCATAAATAACTTCTTTATTTTCCATATCAACTACCGTTAGAAACCATTGATCAATTTTCTTTTTTGTCATTTTTCTAACCATCGGTATGAAAATCTAAAAAAAAAAAAACAACAATAGATTACTAGATACCTACTTAAGATTGATGAACCATATATGTGAATGAATGACTATCAAAATTGATACCTTCTCACACTTTCTCACTTTCAATTTCATGAATGGTACAATTGTTCTGTATCTTTTTATGCCATCTTCCACAATGAAGTTGCCCTTCTTAACTCGTTCCTAACAATAATGTGAAAATAAAAAAAAATCACTCTTCTTTAAAAACTTTAAAATAACATATCTCAATAACCTTGGAAAATTAAATATAGACAGTAGCATACAATAAATGTAGTGGGTAAGAACCAATTCATTGCTTTGATTTCATTCTCCCTTTCAATTAAACAGCAAACCCATGCATTGATAACCTACAATATTCAGACAATTTTTGTTAACAACTTAACTATTACAAATCTAATAAAGAATCAAGGAATAATGTTTGTATCACTCACATCGGCAGCAACGTGTTTGGAAGGACCCAGAGATTGCAGACTCTGCCTCGAGCAAATTTGGTCAAAGGTAGGAAAATCAACCAGTACTTCCCTACAATTTCCAAAATGATGACAATCATTCCCATTACTTTAACAGTCTGATATTCTTCGTATTGGAAACATCTTAAACTTTATTAACATAAACTGGTCTTACGCTGGCGGTTTGTTGCTGAAGGTATACGACGCAACTGAAATTTGGGAAAGCTCAAAGCTATCGATAGTTACTCTATCAAAAGAGATGTAGAGTACATCCTGTATTACACGAAACTGTAATGTCAGCAATGAAGAAGTTGATGTTGTACAAATGTATGTTTATTATATGTTTGAATTATGCTGTCGACATGCTGGTACAATAACACCACTAACCTTTAAGTTATCCAAAACAAGTTTCTTTCTAGCAGTCGGATCTTTGGAAGTTGAAGCCAATTGAAATGGTGAATTGGAATCTGGAATGACTATTTGGATCTCAGCGCTTCCCGGTACTTGCTTTTCATGTTCTTAGGTGATCTAGAACAAAGGTGAACATGCATTGTCATAAACTTACAAATAAAATTCACATTTAACAAGAAGCGACTGACAAAAAGTACCCACATACCTCAGCACTTGGGTACCTCATGCCTTTCCCATACGGTGTGTTATGCTGAAAACTAGACTCACTTGTCTTATGCAGGTTCAGTAACCTAAATACTTCCACTGCTATCGCCGATGCCATATCATTTTGCATCACTTGCAAAGCTTTCGTGTTCTTATTCAATTCAATTTTCAACTCATTCACACACTTCTCCAGTTTCCCTATTCGTTCCATGATACCTTGATGAAAGTAATTGTTTTACCAGGTTACCACTCTTCATCATTTATGTAGATGAAGAATTCAAAACTTGTTAGAATAATTGATCTATGAACTATTAAAAACATTCGGACACATACCTGGTGATTAGACTCTTGCAGAGTCGAGTCCATGATCTAAAAGAATGTACAAGGACAAACAAAATCAAATATAGCATTATGAACACATAAATTGAAAAAGTAAATAAGACCGTACGTTCAGCTATTAAGCAAAACTTAATTGACAACGAATCAACAACATAATTTTGATCATTCTGTTAAGAAAAACCAATTTTTATTACATGCAGTTTCTAGCATTTTAGTTTATGTTAGAAAGTTTGTGGGTAGTTTCTTTTGTTGTAAGAAATCTATAAATTAACATATTTCTTTTAATTCTTTTTCTTTTTAAAGTCCTTTCAGATTACTTTCTTTTACAATAAAGTCCTTTGTTTTAATGTTTTACAAAAAAGCACCATGAGTTCAATGTGAGAGGAAAAATTCTGATGGGAAGACCAATGATGCTGCAAAACACCACCCATAGTTACTTCAGGTTTTTCAAATGTTAAAGTACAATATTAGATATTTGTTCTATTTTAAGCTCTTATGGCCTCCAAATCTCATAATTTTCATCTCTTCTTTACTAGATGATTTCCGATCAGCTAGGCTGCCAACCAGAGAGCATATCTGATTTTGAGCTACGGGCATGTGATACTCAACCAACTATTGTACCTGGTACTGCAAAAGAATTCATATTTTATGGACGACTGGATAATCTTTGCTTCTTATTTTATTCTATTAAGTCTTAAAGATCTATAATGTAATACAAACACATACTGGAAACATGTATATTCGTACAAAGATAGTACAATAAATGCTGTCATTTTAGAAACTTAAACACAATCATATACAACATGTTGGTGCTATAAAATACAGCAGCAACATTGTTTGATCCAATATCCTAGCAAAAGAAAAGTAAGTAAAAGGATAGGTTGAGGCCACCTTATTGAACTCAAAAGGCACAACTGCAGCCATGAATCAATACAAATGAACATACCAGGAAAAATGAAGTTGATGATGCTGATCTTTTTTCAAGTGCTTTCTGTGGCAGCCTTCTCTGTCAAATGGCACATACACAAATCAGTCATATGCACATAAATTTCAAACATAGATCTAACTGCAAAAACTAACAACAGTAGTAGTGCAACTACTATAAGAAAAAATAGATTCACTAAGCAAAATGCTTTAAAATACACAATGAAGTACTCATCGAGCTTGCCAACATCTGATTGCTCATCCAGACAGTCCCAAACAGAAAAAAAATACTTAGAAACCAGCTCAGTGAACCATAAATATCAAAGAATTGTTGTGGCACAAACGAAAATGGATGAAGGTTTTTAGGGGAAGAACACAAACAATGTGATACGAGAAAAAATTAAAAAAAAAAAGAAGGAACAAGCAGAAGCAAATGAAACCAATGAAATACACTCCCAATTTTTTAGTACTCTTCCCTTCAGGTTACTTTGTCATATTTTTCATAGTTAGCAAGTGCTCAATGAACAATAGATATCAAAGAATTGTTCTGGCAGAGGAAAATGGCTGAAAAGGTTTAGGAGAAGAAAGAAAAAAAAAAAGAACAGAAGAAGAAGAAGAATAAGCAAAACCACATACCTTCAAGTCGGTAATTTCAGGTCAATACATCAACCGAATTTATAAGTCTTCTACAATTAACGAGTTCTAATCCTACTATGAAACGTACAAAACTAATCATACCCAACCAATCACAATAAAAACCAATGAAATAGAGTCCCAACTGTTTAGTACTCTTCCCTTTAGCTTTTATCTTTAATTTTGAAAATTCATTTTATTGAAACAAATAGCATCGATGATAATAACAAACTAATTCTAATTTTTTTTCCTAAAAAAAAAACAAACAGAGAGAACCTGAATGCGAGCTTCTATTGCTGCCGCTTCATACTATGACGAGCTCTATAACCATCGAGTCCAGAGGGATTAATCCGGTATCGAATGCCAACACTCGTCTCTGTCGAGTTTCCCTTAGTTGGTGCGCCCCTACACCATAATCGATTTCACAAACAGACTCCACCCTGCTTTCATGCTTGCTCTGATTCTTTCCAACGGCTGACCAGCAAAGACTTGGGGCCATCTGCGCTCTGCCTTCATCCCCGGTGCCCACGTTCGGCCTCCACTGCAGCTCAGCACTGCCAGAATTCTCAACAATCCATCTC
>JBBYHH010253665.1:0-12949 GCA_038382905.1 Daphne laureola
CGACCACTGCGTGTTTTTGCAAAAGTTTGGTACAGGTGTACAGGTGACTTTATTATTCTACTCTTGTATGTGGATGACATGCTTATTGTGGGATGGAATTTGCAGTGGATTTCAAGTTTGAAACGCGATTTGGCTAAGTCATTTGAAATGAAAGACTTAGGCCATGTCAAGCAAATTCTGGGGATGCACATAATTCGTGACAAGAGTCAAGGGAAGTTATGGCTATCACAAGAGCAGTACATTGAGAAAGTTCTCAAGAGATTCAACATGGATCAGGCCAAGCCTGTGAGTTGTCCACTAGCTCATCAGTTCAAGATGAGCAAGGCTTCTTCTCCTCAGAGTGAAGAAGATAACATGAAGATGAGTAGAATACCATATGCATCTGCTATCAGAAGTTTGATGTATGCAATGGTGTGCACAAGACCAGACATTGCTTTTGCAGTTGGTGTTGCTAGCAGGTTTCTTGTTAATCCAGGGAAAGATCACTAGGAAGCGGTTAAGTGGATTATGAGATATCTACGGGGGACTTCCAAGTTATGTCTTTGTTATGGAGATACTAAACCAGTTCTAAGAGGTTCCACAGATTAAGATATGGCAGGTGATGTTGATAGCAAAAGGTCAACATCGGGGTATTTATTCACCTTTTGTGGGGGAGTTGTTTCATGGCAGTCCAGGCTACAGAAGTGTGTCGCTTTGTCTACCACAGAGGTAGAGTATATTGCCATTACTGAAGGTTGTAAGGAGATGCTTTGGATGAAGAGATTGTTCAGAGAAATCGGCTTGAAGCAGGACAGATATGTTGTATTCAGTGATTCACAGAGTGCAATACATGTTAGTAAGAATGCAAGTTTTCACTCCAAATCCAAGCACATTCAGATGAGGTATCAGTGGATTAGAGAAGTTCTGGATGAGAACGAGCTCTACCTAGAGAAAGTCCATACGGATGACAACGTTTCAGATATGCTTACAAAATATCTGCCTAAAGGTAAGCATGATTTTTGCTGCACCAAGACTAGGATGAGCTTGGTGCGTTCTACCTCTGCTTGAAACGCTGGTGGTGACATCTCTTCCTTTGTTGGGATTGGAGGGGAGATTGTTGTGGTATGGTATCACAATTAATCTAAACCCAATATTGGTGACTTATTTGAACATCTAGATAAAAATGAGTGAGTTGTGTGCAATTAAGTCAAGGAAAACCAACATTAATTGGTCATGCATATTTAAGTCCAAGTTGGACTTTTGCTTGTTGGAAATTGAAGTCCGATTGGACTTGCTGTTGATGGACTTAAAAGTCTCATTTGTTACTCGCCAATAAATGGCATTAATGCCATGTGTGCAAGCTTGCATGAGAAGCTTCAGATTTGCTTCTCTGTAAAAGGAGCAACTATCACACTTGTTTAAGTGTGAGAAATCGGACAAGTGAGAGAGAGAGCAGTGTGTGTGCTTGGTGAGTTGAGGCAGTGTGGTGTAGCTTCCACACAACAACAACAACGAGGGACGCACGTCGGCACGAGAAGACGGAGAAAAACGCATGTTTTTTTTTGCTCAAGTTCATCTCAGATTTGGCTATTCTCAATGTATTTTGACAACCGTTACTTTGCTCAGGTGGGACCATTGTCGTTGTAATTTGATGTGTTATATCTTTGCTAAATTCTTCATATTATTGTGATTGATTTAAGTTTGGGTAAAACTTAAATCTGTGTACATTGTACTATTTTTCATAATAGTTGATTCTGCTGTCGGTTTATCCCGTGGATTTTTCCTCTACGACGGAGGATTTTCCACGTAAATCCAATGTCTTTATTTTATTGTTTTGTTATTCTCGGTACTGAAAATTTCTGGATATTTCCTTGAAGATTTTTCTTGACTCGTGTTTGTCCGTTTTTTGTTATCGCAGATTCAAGCATATATATTCCGGATCCGGGTTAATCCCCAACAACCCGAACCCAAAATACCAGCTCAACAGATTTGGACCCGAGCTCGGACCAAGCCTAATTTTCACGAGCTTAAACCCAAACCCAAAATACCAGGCTTAACACAGACTTCATACAATGTGAAGTGTGTTGTTGGAATAGAGTAGTCTGGCATACTCCTTACATGAGCTAACTTGGAACAATTGACTTGAAACTTCGGTTTCCATAGAATAAAAAATATGTGCAATAATTGTGCATCATCCGTAGACCAATTTTCCAATTGACTTTCATCCGTCGAGGGATCGGATGTAGGGAGAATTTTCTAAGGTCTTTGAAGAATAATTCTACATTCTTTGACCAGAGAGAGAAATTGTTACCATCCAAAGATTGTTTGGTAATCTGCAAATTGCTGAAATTGGAGGAGCCCATTATCGAGGAAGAGCCCACTTTCGAGACCTTCGACATGGATGATTCGTCAGGAGTTGTCATCTTCTGACTAACTGAAGTTGCTGAAATAGTTGATGAGGACTGATTTGCAGTTCACTGAACAACGCACAATGTGGAGACGAACCAAGCGACCATTGCTGAATCAAACCGGAAGCAAGATAACCAAGTTCTGGTCATCTTTGACATGAATTGACACCAGAAATTGACTCAGGACAGTAGGGCGACCAGACCCATCAAGGCTTTGCCGCCAGACCTCGCCGACACGTGGGTCATTTTCCGATGACATCGTCGGTGCTGTTGCAGTCGCTGGTGCTGTGCAATATATTAGATAATGTAGGAGAGACTTATATGTCTTGTATATATCAACAACAAAACACTTTCCCTTTATATAGGGAAAATGCAAGAGGCAATCATGGAAGTGGATCATAGTTCGGGAGATGGGAGTTGGGTAGTTAGGTAGGATATAAAGAGGAAGACTTTTAACTCTAACACAAACATTTTGAGCATCAAACTTCCAAGCACTAATTTTGTCCAAATTGTAAACATGTTGATAGCAACAAGCCAAGCAATGATATAATTATTTGAAGGCTTAAATACACAATATTACCCCGAACTATGACAAATGGTGCAATTAAGGGCCCAAAAAAAAATCACGCAAGAAAGGGCCTGGATTATTAAAATTGTCTAAATGAGGGTCTCGACTCAGTTGACGCGACACGTGACCGCACGTGTTTCGACGGTGGTTTGAGTTTCCACTTGTCTCATGACAGTGATGTGTTGGCAGACGACAACTGCGTCTTCACGGCTTCGTAGAAGGCCATGGCGTGCCAGATCAATGCACGTGAATTGCGGCGGCGGACTATGAGACAGTTCTTGGAAGATCTTGGATCTGCCAACAGGAACGAAAGGGAGGCGATTGACGATGCATCTCCCCATCCGGCTATGGCATGGCAGATCGACGCACGTGAATTAAACTCCCACCTCAGTTAGAAACTCAAACCGCCGTCGAAACACGTGCGGTCACATGCCGCTTCAATTGAGTCGAGGCCCTCCTTTAGACGATATTAATAGTTCAGGCCCTTCTTTGCGTGATTTTTTTTTTTGCCCTTAATTGCACCATTTGTCATAGTTCGGGGTACCATTGTGTATTTAAGCCTTCTTTGAAACATGAGAGGGCTCAAACTAGAGACTTCCAAGGAACATCATAAGATGGAATAATATGAGAATAAACCACCTTTAAGTGGAAATTTACCATCAAGAGAAGTAGTGTGAAACCAGTTAGCAATAAGGCCTTGCACTCCACTGTGTTTTGCGGGAGCCATGGAGAGGCTAGATTTAGGCATCACGGTTTCTTAACTAGGGCAAGGAATTGTCTAATTGTATTTGTATATAAGATGTTATTTATTGACTTATTATACAACGACGTTGTCCCTATTTTTCTCCTTTTGTTTTCGGTTTCTTCAACGCGGCATTAAATAATACTCCCTTCTTCCAACAAAAGGTTGTAGGATTTTTTTGGACAAATATTAAGGAAAGTGGGAGGACATTAATGTGTTGATAAAATTATTCTCATGAAAAAAGAAAGAAAGAGAAAATCTTGTGAATCCCAATTTTAAGATGAGTGGGAAGAAAAAGATATTATTGTGGATCCATGGTGTAAGATAAGAGATAAAATGTTAAATGTGGTGGTAGAAAGTTCCCTCAAATGGAAATTTGCCTTTGTAGGATAATCTAAAACGACAAATATGACAACCTTTGTAGGATGAAAAGAGTATTTTGTTGTTGAAGGATAACTAAGTACCATTTCATATAAGCTTGAATCAAGGCAGAATGTTTGATTTTGCCACTCATGTATACCTGATAGCTCGATTTTGGCACTCAATAATTTTTTAGTATTTATTTACCACTAACATTATCAAATAGGTAGACGTTTACCATTAGCGTTATATATTTTGTAATAACTACAAAGTTTATCCAAAACATTGTAATTTTACAAATCCACCCAACTTCCTCTCCCAACTTCCTTCTTCGCTTTGTTTCTGCAAGCTACACCTACAATTAGTCATGAACTCAAGATGAATTTCTCTGCTTCCGGCATCATAAACCAGAAGAGAGTCTAGATTACTGAAAATTCTTCGACTTTGTCCTTCATGTTCGGCGTGCTTAGATCTTGTGTTAGCTTCCCTTGTTGGTTCATTTACTCACTTCATCTTCAAAAGATTATGTCATTTATTTTGATAGTTTCATAGTATTTAATCTATGATTTATTTTCTCTTATTTCTAGACATTGAAAATTAAAAAATTCATATGTGAATCATAATATGATACTTTGAAAATTTTCACATATATTTTTTCTTAATTTTTTTTATATTGTTTATCTTTATTAAAAATTGAGTCAAACATTAAATTTTGAAATAATAAAGTCAAATGATACAAATTTTATCGGACGAAGAAAGTATTAGATTGATTCAAGCATTTGTTGAAAGGTGAAGGGGGAGTGAAAACAAATCTGGGTAGAGAGATGATCAATTTATAAACTTTAAAAAATTAAGAATTAATTTTTTAATTTTTTAAAATTTAGGGTCAAATTAATTATTAAAACATTATTTTTTAATAGAATATTACAAAATATAACAGAATATTCTATCTATTAACGGACCGAATGGTAAAATCACCCTGAAATAAACTTTAGTGATAAACACCCTTCTGTTTTAAAATGTTAATGACAAATAAATACTCAAAAATTATCGAGTGACAAAATCAAACCTTCTGCCTTGAATCAACCTGCAATTTACCTAAAGTTGAAGTTAAATTTACCTAAAGTTTAAGTTACTAGGTAAGTTGGTCTCCACTCTCTATTGAATGCAAATTTTTCAAGTGAAGTTCTTGATTGGCTCCCCTTAGTTGAATCCAAGGTACAAAAAGGTCGCATTACGCTTAATATTTGATTTGAGATACTTTGACCATTCAATCACAGTCACACGTTCAATCTCACCTCTACCAATATGAGTTTAAGACTTTAAGTACGCTTTTAGAGGAATTAGATATGTGAACAATACTTCTACTAATTAGAGCCACTCAAGAGCATACAACTGAAGAGGAGATAAACTTTTCGAAACCCCTACTACATATGCATTCCTTGCAAATGACTAAAAATAAAGTCCTCCAACTTTACTATTATTTGCTAGATAGTAACTGCTTATAAACAGCCAAAAGAAACACGTACATGCGTTCTGTAACAATTAGAACATAGAGCTCAAAGCTAGTCACTTATTGATAGAAAACTGTTGATTGTGGCTTAATAGGGAAGAAAGATCTGTGTTTAGAACTACAGCCGGCCATACATGGAAAGCATACCTCTAAGCCTCACTGCTTCAGATTCCAAGACATCGAAACTCATGGAACTGGGCATCCTCCAACTCCAGTTTCCCAACTGTAACCATAGATTCCAACCAGTAAAAGGAAAAACAATGAAAAAAAAATTAGAAAAAAAAAAACAGAAATAGCTTGATTGTAATTGTTTAATTTCTGATGATGAGGAGAGAAAAGGAGTAACAGCAGAACATAGGCAAATTTTCCTATTGGCATACAAGAGATATATGAGGCAGAGACAAATATTAGGGGTCCATTTACTTGTGAAATTTTTTCTAAGTTTTTATCTCCAAATTTCTTTTGTAAATGTTTGATCACATAACTAGCTTTTAAGTTATGGAAAACCTTATTTTCCAAATATTTGAAAACCTTTTTCTACGAGCAATACTGATAAAAGCTAAGTTTCAAAGTTATAGATCTCATACTTTTGGAGTCTACAGCTGTTTGTATCCCACCTTCCTAGAGAATTACAAAACAAAATAATTCCTTTTTTGATCAACCTGGGAAATAAAAAAAGTATTGCAAAGTAAAAAAGGTAGAGGTCAAATGCAAGTCAAACATACACTCTTTAACATGGTTGTGATATCAAATCCACAAAAGGATTCAACAGGAACCCAAATGAACCATGTATTCCTGGTTACATATGCTACCAAGATAAAGGACAAATGTTAAAGCCGGCATTGCTTAATCAAGGTGTTACTTGTCTATTGAGGTCCAATTTGGCTGAGCTTAACCGGCATAAGCAATTTGCTTAAGCCGGACTATTCAAGCACGTCCCACTTCAAATTACTAAAGTGCTGCCACTGAACATTGTGAAACTTGAAGTAAATAAAATGGCATAGTTGTAATTAAATGTAAAAGTATGGGATTTTGTTAGCCTTCCCATGTGCTGCATTCAGCCTTTTGCTTAAGCAAAAAGCTTTACGTGATCCAAATGGGCTCTGAACGTCGTGAGGCCTCTCAACTCATCACCAATTGGTTTTCAGGTCGGACGCTTTTAATAGCAAGTGTTATTCAGGGTTTTTTTTTTATGGGATATTCAGGGTTAATTACACTTGCCCCTGAAGTGACTATGCAAAATTATTATCTTTTACTCGTATTATTTATGTTTTAGTAAATAGAGGAAACGAAATACCCTGCATGACAAAAGAAAGAAAGAGAATTTGTTCATTAATTATAAAATAATTATGTCTTTACATTTACTAGAAGACGGTAAACGTTATACAAAGAAGAAAATTGATAACTTAAAATATCCATTTATTCTGAATTGATTTTAGCATTGTTACCAGGCAGTGATTTCAAAAGTTCATTCCGGGAAGTTTGCAACAAACATGCAAGTATCTAGAGAATAAAGGACAAAGATTTGAGACCACTGGGAGGAAAGCATAATTTCAATTATCACCGATCCTGATAAATAGAGCCAGAAAGATGGCGTATTTACCTGGGTTGCAGGAATGTTCATTCTTGCAGAGGTATCAAGCCCCAGGACATCCTGCATGGTTATGATTGTAGTTTGTGCCACAGAACAAAGTGCAGCTTCAATTAGCCCCCATGTGACCTCACTCTCTTGGGTGATAGAAAGATATTTCAGGACCTAAAGAAAGAGAAAGCTATAAAGATAGCAGATGATAAGACAGGTCTAGTTCTGAAAAAAGTACATCAATGAGAATACGCACATTCAACCTCTCCTCTTCCTTCAGATTGCTCCACCAACCCAAAATCTGTGAGTTGGAAGATGTGTAAGAGTCAAATTGTCTTTAACAGTTAAGTCAGTATGAAACTTGTAATATCTATCACAATAACATGAGATTAAGAAAATGAGACCGATCAAAGATTCCAGTACGAGTAAAAGATATGTAGAAATGCCAGTAATGTCAGCAACAATGGGTGAAAACATAGGGACAAAGCAAAGATGTTACAGTGTCATTGTCATGAGTTCCAGTGTAGACTACTTGATTCCTCTCATGATTGTGGGGCAAATGAGGATTATCAGCATCACTTCCAAAACCTAAAATGAGTATCAATCTGATCAGGGATCCTTCATCAGCATTAGCATTAAACAACACATTAATCCCAACTATGTTGGGGTTGGTCGCATGAACTTTGTAGTGTCAATTAGGTGTCAAAAATTAGTTAACGCTATAAATTCATGCAAAACCATATTGGCAAAGATTTACACCGGATGCCCTTCCTAACACAACCTTCTTATGAGGAATAATGAGATGAAAATTCAGATAGTATCATCATAGATTATTCCACTTGCATATTTCCAAGAAAGACCTAATTACCAAACTGGAGGACAGCCATGCCAGGGGCCCCGATATGTTTCCTGAGCTGAACAACATCCTCAGTTATAACTCCCTGCCAATTTAACAATGACGTAAGAAATTAACAAACCTATTGAAACAATAAGAGGAAAAAAGAAGTCACCAAACAAATTCTCCCTCCGCCTGAAAAGTAATGCAACGTTAGTCTTTCAACATTTTATCTATCATACAATTATTTTGAAATATAAATTAAAAACTTTTGCATACAAATGATAATTTGATGTGTCTACGACTCTTAAGTTAGAAACATATTTTCTTTAAAATTTTCTATAAATTGGATTCAAATTAATATCAAAATTCAAACGTTGCATTACTTTTGGGACAAATGGAGCATGAACCTTCTAAATTTTTTAAGTTGCATATTCTGCCACCTTCCAAGAAAATAACATACTGTGACAGTAGGAAAATTGGGACAGATGAAGAAACCCAGGAGGACTCTAGGTGCAAATTTGTTATCTTCTTAATTATAATCTCTGTACAAAAGAGCTATTTATACTAAAGCCTAAAGGACGATAGATAGAAAAGGCAAGCTGATCCCTAATAAAGATAAACTGTTAATCACTAAAAATTTTCTAAACTCTTGTCAAACCCATGATTCACTCTCTTAAATCAGTCTCTTATCATAACATCAACAATTCTCTAACAACACCAACTGTCCATGGAGCCTTTAAACCCGCTCTGGCTAAAAGGGAAAGATAAATGAAGAAGCTGAAGAAAATTGCTCAGGAGAAGCATTAAGATTTCCAATTTAAGAAACTGATGGTTGATCAGGTACACATTTTGATTTGCATCAAAGTTTGGTCATTTCATTAGGTCAACATTAGACTTTATATAGCAGTGACCATTCATAATGCACTTCGCTTGTGGCAACTTTTTTCAATTTTCACAAACAAATGTGTTTAGAGATGAAGGTATGCAACCCTCTCGAGACGTGAAAGTTTGGAATCTGTTTGTAATCTTAGATCAACAACATACCAAATCTTCAGCTACAATCTTTAAATTTCCAAGAGCTCCAGAGATTGCATCAAACAAAGATTTGCGAGGTCCTACCTATTGCCATGAGAATAGTATCCAGCTGATAAATGCATAAATCCTAGCCAAGTAATATTGAAGTGCATCATCATTAAAAGTCTTTTACCTTCCATCTTCCAACCAGTGCAACTTTCGCATCTGAGTTAATGATATATATAGGTGGTTAGGATACTGGAAAAGTCGATAACTTCGAACAATCTTATAGGCAGGTAAGTTATTGCCTTACCAGATGGAACTGCCCAAAATCCAGCAAATCCTCGAAAATGGTCTATCCGAAATTCATCATACATATCTTGTGCACGTCTGATGCGACGAATCCACCATGAAAATTCATCTTTCTCCATTGCTTTCCAATCATAGAGGGGGCTAAATTCAAACATTAGGTCAGTTTAAGCTGACTGGGGTAAAATGAAAAAAGAAAAAGGAAGTTACCTGTATAAGTGATGTTTGAGCATATATGCAGAATATTTCATTAGCTGACACTAGAGTATGTCATGTCCACTCAATAATAACTAATGAACCTGTGTATTTGGTGTTACTGACCTATTGAACTAACTAATTGGCCCACCAAGTTGAAGATTCTCACAGTCAAGAAAAGGCAAAAGAAAAAAACAGGGTATAATCCTCCCAACCCCCGCCCCCCGTTAGGGCCTAACCTACACTTTTCCACCTGGTTTTTTCAGAAACATAGTAAAACTCCCATAAGATTTAGTGAAACCTAGAGCCTAGAGCTACCCCCCTCAGTTGTAAACTCAAAGTTTTCAGTTACATTTTTTGGTTATTGTTCTTAAATATTTTGATCTCTAACAGATTAACCCCAAAGATTTTCCCCTTTAGATATTATCCTCTATACTTCCTCCACCCTTAGCCCCACCTCATACACCCAAGCTAGCCCAACCACAGCCTCCGCAATGCCCGCACCTCTACCTAGAGCTTTACGGAGCCCTGCTTCGCCGAACCACTACTAGCGGGTAGGGGTGAGAACGAGCCGAGCCCGAACCTGGGAGGCTCGAGCTCGACTCTAAATCTGTTAAGCCTGGTATTTTGAGTTCGGGTTTGGGCTCAATTCGTGAAAGATCCGAGCTCGACTTGAAGATTCCTGAAGCTCGAAAAAGTTTAGTGACTAAAATGAATAAAAATAGAAAGGGCTGGGAGTAAAGTTGTGGTTTACCCTATTGTTAGGTTTTCTTCTCTATCTCACGATTTAGTAGCACCGAAAGACCTATTTCTCCTTCGCTTCGTCGTCCTAAATCTACGGAATGTTAGCCTAACCATCGAACCCGACCTTCTCAATCCTCGAACTCCACCATCTGATAATCTTGATCGGAACATCTCCCCAAATCTGCCTCATCTGCCACTCCCTTGTTTTCTTCCTCAATTTGCAGGTGAACACTATACGATTCAAGTGCTAATAAACTTGCATGTAGAGGTTCGTCAACTAGCCCAGCCAACCTGCCAACGCACATGGCTCCGATTATGTCATTGCAACGGCTAAGCACTAATGTCGAAGAGATACTGTGGTTGGGGTTGCGGCTCAGATTTTGCTTGAAGCAGCTTGGATCATGGTGGCACCGCAAATCTGTCTTCCAGTCACGAAGCTTGGAACCAAATCTAGAGAGTAGAGGCTGGGGCTGGACGTCGAGAAGTGGAGGGGCGGAGATGAAGGTGGAGGTTGAGGCGGAGCGATGGTGACGACTGAAGACTTGAAGGCGCGATGCTATGGTTCTCAGTTAATTGAGGATGGGGAATTAGGATTCAATGTCCAAGTCGATAAGAGATTTTAGGGATGGGTTAGGACGATGGTTGAAGGCAGTAAACTTGTAATTTCACGAGGTTCGTTAAGGCTCGCGAGCCGCATCGAGCCAAACCTCTGAGGCTCGAGCTTGGCTCCTTTAATAAACGAGTCTAAAAACTAGCTTGAGGCTCAAGAAAGCTCGGCTCAACAAGCTCGTTTGAGAACTGGCTCAATTCGTTACACAGCTCTACACGCGGGTCACGCCATCCTCGCCTATCGCCAAAGGCCACAACTCCTCTCTTTGTCACATGCGCCCCAAATCTGCCGAAGCCCAGCCCTTGCCACGAACCCCAGATACGGAGACGGGCTAGTCGGGAGCAGGCTGGGCGGTGGGGTGGGTGGGGAAAGGAAGGGTAAACGTGTAAGGGATTAGAACTGTGAGGCTAAAATTGCTAGGGTTCAAAAACTTAGGTTTCAATTTTTTTTTATGGAAACTTAGGTTTCATTTAAATGATTTATCTGAAAATCTAACAAAAACTTCACTAAATTATCGACTGAGAGGGGTAATTGTAGATTTCACTAAACCTCAAATGGGTTTCTATAGGTTTATGAAAATCGGGGGACTTTAGGTGAGGCCTAACCTCAGGGGTTTTTGTGAGTTACCAAGAAAACAAAAAAGGCCAACACTTATGGGGTGTAAAGCGAGAAAAACCTACATGGTCAAGAAAATGAGTTAGTGAAGCCTTTATAATGTGATGAGTCATCTCCATCATGGGTATGGGCCATGGCCCATTGGATTTGGTTTGACTACTTTAACATAACCGGAAAAAGTTTCTCTACAGTACTGCAGAGAAACTGTTAAAGATTTAATATTATTTAATATATTAATTAACACTAACTATCCTAATTAATACTTCCTCCATACCAAAAGTAATGAAACGTTTCTTTACTGTTTTCACAGTATTTAATCTATGATTTATTTTTATGAAGTCATAAACATGTGATGTTAAATGATTCATATGTTTCTCATAATTTGCAATCTAATCTTTATAGATATATTTTTATTTATTTTTCTTTCACTGTTTTTCTTAGTTAAATTTTGAATCAAACACTGCAACTTGAAACAGTAAAAGAAACGTTTCATTATTTTTGGGACAGAGGGAGTATATTCTTACTTTGAGATTTTGTTTATAAATTCCTTGTTAGTATTTTATAAACTTTATAAATTTTTGTTTCCAACTTTTATTTTGTTTAAAGTATTAAATATTATTTTTTCCCGTGCATAAAAATATTTTCTTGTGCATAAAATTAGTTGTTGTGCCTCAAAGTCCTAAAAAAATTCCCGCACTTTTCTTTTCACTCAAACCTTACCTTGAACCATCGTAGGCCGTTAGAAAATCGTAAAAGCCCGCTTTCTTTTTCCGTAAATTTTACCGGGTCGGTACCGGTAAGCTTTCACTTGCGGAATCTCTTATAATATTTCGTTAAATTTTTATTACTGCTAGGTTCTCGACTTTCAACATTGAATTCAACCGACGTTCCCGACCATCCTTGATCCATATCCGACACCTACTCCCGGCTACATCCAAGTAAGGGATAGTGTACGGGTTTTTCACTATAGTTCTCTTTCGTGCTCGTAAATAAGATATCGAATAATGAACTCTAAGTTAAACACTTGGCTTAATACACAAAATAACAAACGGGTAACCCGGGTAGTGTAATATATTAATTTCTTGATACATGAAGTATAATTCTTACTTATGTACTTTAGGTTGCAACTTTAACTATGGTTGATGTTTGATTATTGTACGGTGATTATTGTATGCAAACGCTAGAATCATCTTAGGGTCGGTACCTTAAAGGAAACTCGTTAGTATCATGCTAGGACCGTTAATTGAGCTCCGGTAGTATCATGTTAGGGTCAGAAAGTCCAAATGAATTTGGTATCATGTATAGCCTGAGGGACGCTAGCATCATGTTTAGGCCCGTAAAATGATAATGACATGCCTAGGGTTTTCATGCTTAGAACCATGAAACTTGTATAAATCTGATAGTTAAATACTTAGGCGCAAAATCAACAGATAAAAGGTTTTATTAAATAACTCAAGAGATTGAGAGATGAC
>JBBYHH010253776.1:0-12948 GCA_038382905.1 Daphne laureola
CTCGAGCTCAAGATTAATCGAGCCTCATGAGCCGAGCTTCACGAGCCTCTAGCTCAAGCTCGAGCCATTTTTTAGGCTCGTGTATTAAACGAGTCCAGCCCAAGCTTCAAAGGTTCGGCTCGAGCTGGCTCGCGAGCCTACTTGAGCGTGATGAATGAGCCGAGCTGAGCCGAGCCCGAACCTGATAAATTCGAGTTCAAGCTCGTGGAATTTATATTTATTTTATTGAATTAGTGTAATATATTTCTATTTTTTTGACCAGTTCGAACCTTATCGAGCCGAACTTCGAAATTGAGCCTAAGCGAGCTACTCACAAATCGAGCATCACGGGCCTTCGAGCCGAGCTCGAACCTTTCATGAGCGAAGCTCGAGCTCAAAAAATTGAGCTCGATAAAGTTTGAGTTGAGCTCGAGTGGAGCCTGATTTTCACGAGCTCGAGCTCGAGCCTGGTAGGTTCGAGCTCAATTCGTTCTCACCCCTACTTTGAACCAAGTATTAAGTTTTGGATCTGGGAATGGCGAGGATGGGCTTGGTTTTTGTCAAGCCTCGCCCACTGCCATGAAATTTTCGTATCAGGGTTCGCTGGGTATAGAGCCTGCTTGACTTTCTGTGTGGTGCTTATGACTGAAAGTTTTGATTCCTCTATTTATGGACTTCAGTCAACATAGGTTTTCTTCGACTTCACGTTATTTGGTTTTTTTTTATTGTTTCTTTCTGCTACCCATGATTGGCTTCTATTTTTTTTTTCACTAGAACATTGTCATGATACGTCGATATTAGTTTACTCAAATGAAACATGTCATGGCTATCGATAACCGGATTTATATTAATTATCCATCATGGTAACTATGGTGCCATGTGGCTTTTTCAGGCTAAGTATGGACTACATGTGGTTGAATTTTGGTGTTGGTAGTAGCTACGGGCATATTAGCTTTCTTATGGACCGTTATGATTGTTTTGTTTTGTTGTTTTGATTCTTGTTTCCTCACTTGTTTTGTTAATGTATTATATTAATAAAATGAATCTTTTCTTAAAAAAAGAAATAATATCAAAATATTAAATTTATTTTATATAAATTAAATACTAAAAAAGAACGTACTTATTAAAATGAAATGGAAGGAGTATTAGATACCGTCAAAGTAATTATTCAACAGACAACAGAAGGACACGAACATTATATTATACTCCTCTGTTTCTTTTTAATAGTTACGTTTTTTTTTTAATATTTAATTTATATATTTTTTTTTTACATTTTAATATATAAAGTTAAGTAACATATATACAAAAGATAAATCAATGTGTCTAGTTTTTAAAAATATATTTTTTAATTTTTTTGATCAATTTTTTCCTAATAAAAACTTAAATCAAATAAAAATTTAAAATTCAAATGTAACTATTAAATAGGGACTCTGAGTAGTATACAACCTAACATTTGTGATACTTTTAAGAGTAACTTACAATAGACCCCCTGAGGTTAGGTGAAACCTCCAGTTTCCCCCCTTGATTTTAAGAAATTTTCAGAAAATCCCCTAAGGTACTGTAAAACCTTCAACTACCCCCCTCAATAGTTAATTTTATTTAATTTTTTGTTAAATTCATGGAGAAATTACCTAATTACATCATAAATATTTTAACCCTAACAATTTTACTCTAATATTTGGGATATAAATAAAAAATTTCTTCACGAATTTAACATAAAATGTAATTGGATTAACTGTTGAGGGGAGTAGTTGAAGGTTTTACAATATCTTAGGGGAATTTCTGCAGGTTTTCCAAAACCGAGAGGGAAAACTGAAGATTTCACCTAATTTCAGCGGGATTTTTGTAAGTTACCCTACTTGGGATATGATGAACAGTAAAAGTGTTGTCATTTTTGTTTATTTTTGTTTATTTATTTATTTATTTATTTTATCACTTCTCACTTATTAAAACGTCGTTGTTTCCTCCTCTGTTCCTCCCCCCTCCTCCTCTTATCTCACTAAATTCTCCATGTGGACCTCCCCTCTTTTGCGGCTCTCAGAATTTTGGTCTACATTTACATTTTGATTTTCCTTCATTTAGCTATCGTTTATGATGGATCTTCAAGAAATAGCTGTTTTAATTAATTATAATATTTTAAATAATTTTTTAATAATTAAAATTTAAATAATTACAATTAATTTTAAAAAATTATTATTGATAACATTTTAAAAATAAAAATAATTATTTAAAAAAACTGTTACCAAACACACCTAGTAACAAACCTAGTAACAATCTTTCACCGACTCCTCTAGGTTCATTCCTTCTCTTTTTTCGTTTTTTTTAAAACATATTTTTGTTTTCTTACTTTTTCTTATTTTGTTTCTTATTATTTTATTATTTCAAATATTTTATTTTTATTTATTTATTTTTACTTTCTGTTTTATTCCCATTTATTTAGGGTTTTTATGGATGAATTGTTTAGGGTTTATTTATAAAGAATTCTACAAATTCCCAAAATTTCACCAATTATACTCCTTTCATCATTTTTTTCTTTCCAACGCTTTCCTCTCTAAAACGTCCATAAATATTTGCAACGATCTTTCTTAATTTTTTGTTTATTTATTATTGATTTATCATTTCAACTATCTTTCTTTTTATTTATTCATTATCTAATTTAATACCATCAATTACCCCCGCTTAACTCTTTATCTTTTAGGGATACTTTTGTAAAAAAACAATTGTTTATCCCTGCTCACCTTAATCTTAGTGTCTAATTCGTTTCTAACTTTCTTCTTTGTCCGAAAACTCACATATACTTTGTAAATGTTAGTTTTCCTGTAATTTTGACATGTTTGGCTTATTCATGTATCTATCATTTCAATGCATGTTAATGATAAATAAATACTCCTTCTATCCCTGAAAAATTGATGTATTTTTCTTATATTGCACCAACACCAAATTATTACTTAATTCATTCAAAAGTTTTGAAAAATAAAATATATTTAAAAACTAGACACACTAATCTGTAAGTTACATTAAAAAAGAAATAAATATTAAAGAAATAAAATCATAAATTAAATGTTAAAAATAAAATGTATCAATTATTTAGAAACAAAATTAGTACTTATTAAGTATGGTAAGAAAGAACCTGATTAAAGTTTTCCCAAAAGAAAAAAAGAAAAGATACAACAATTTGTGAGAATCAAACAAAGAATGTGTGTATCAGTTTTTTAAGAAAAAAAACTAATATTTGCAATAACTTAGTACCAGAACATATTTTATATTTTCAAATAGAACGATACATTTTAAACATGTCAACCAAAACAGAATTAAAAAAAAAAATTAGAGTTTCATGTTCTTTTTTCTATTTTTTTTTATTTACTAACATTATACTGCCTCCTGCATCCCTAAAAGATTAAAAAACTTGAATGAGCGTGAAGATTAAGGTGAATATGAAATCTTTGTATATGTTTATTTAATCTCTCATTCGTTGAGAGTACACTAACAACTAGATAAAAAGTGAAAGATAAAGTAAAAATATTTTAGTAACTTTGACAGTGAGAAGATATTTCCTTTTATAGAGAATGTTACATTTTCTAGAACTACATTTCCTTTTACAAAAAATGTTAAATTTTCAAGAATAACTTAAAAATAGCATGTATTCAATTATTCATGAATGGATGAAGTATCTTTTATCCACAGCGAAGCGCGACCCTAGAAAATCTTGTGATTACATATTTAACAAAAAAATATGTTTTTGAAACAAACTTATTTTATTAATATGTGAATATTATAAAATAAGTTTTAGACGCAAGACTGAAAATAAAAAACTACCCTTACTCCTCACAATAAACAAGATCCCAAGCCAAAGATAACTAGCAAAACTTTCGGTAGTTCTTGCCTTGCCAATTAAGACTCAAGAGCACTGAGAAGCTCAAGACATATAAAACATGTAAATCAGGCACCTGATACCCCTGACATGCTATGAAACAATTTGGTATCGACACATCATTAAAGTGCGCTAGTAAGAAGTATCAAAAACTAACTTGTACAAATATGAAAATAAATCCTAAATATCCATTAGAGTAACAATAAAGTAAAATATGTGAGAATGAAGCAAAGTCGGGTAGTCCAAACAATATAAAGCGACGCAAAATTATTATGAGTCGTAAGCTTTCCGAAAAATACCGGACCGATCTATACCTGACCATTCCCATGACCCATCTCTCATGGTGACTGGCGAGATTGGGTAGTCGCCAACACCGCATTCTTCTCTATCTTCTTCGAACCATCCATTGACCATGTTGAAAGATGAAAAAACCGTACGTATCATCTAGCAATGGCTCCATGTTGAACGAAGCAACAAGCGGATGCACGGACCAGACAGCGTGGGAAGACCGGACAAGTAACCGGTGGACTGCGGCACAACGACGACGGATTGCGGCACGAAGGCGGCGGAGTGCGGCGTACAACGACTACAGCTGTTGGTTGTCGACGGCGGCGGCGGGAATCATTGGGAGCAAAGGAAGAACATTGAGAGGAAGCCCTCATTATGTCGTTGGAAGAGACCGAAAGGTGTTGGAGAAGACAACGGAATGGTTGCGGTGTAGAGGAGCATGCCAGCGGAGCGAGAGCGGCAACAACGGAGCGAGGACGTCGGCCTAGCTTGCAGGAAGGGTCACGGAGCGGCTAACAAAAAATATGTTTACCTATCTTAATTTGTTGGTTTTCCACTTCATTTTTCTCTTGCATAGAAGATCTTCTTGCTTTACCTTATATATATTACTTAATTTTATATAAAAAAATATTGAAAGAAAAAAAAATTAAGTATTGAAAAAGAAATGTAATTACTAGAAAGGGACGAAGAAAATAATAATAGTACTATTATAAATAAACTGAAATTAAATTGATATACAAAATCAAACATTAACGGACAAATCACCACTTTCAAATCCAGTTTCTTTAGTTATTCAAAATGTAACAAAGTACTACTACAATTACCCATTGGTTAATTACAGTGATATTTTTTTTTTTTTTCATTGAAGGATAATTATACAATGATTAACTGAGTAATTAAGAACCCTAGCTACAAATCAACTTTGGGTAGTCACAGTGCAACGTAAATGAGGATTGGTACACATAAAGATTAATAAAAAAAAAACCAACTTTCCAGATGAGAAGAATGTTAGCCATCAGAAAATATATATATATATTTTTAAAAATGAAAAATACATTAGCCATCATCTGTGAAAAGAACAATTACGTCAATATATATGAAGAGTTAATATTTGATACACCGTTTGTAAAAAAGATTTTTTCCAGCATCATTTTTTTTATGGATATGATTATGTAGATCTCTCATACTAAATGTTATTTTTATAATAAATTTGTGGAAGTCTCTTATCCATAAAAAAGTGATAGTGAAAAAAATATTTTTCACCGGCAATACATCAAATATTAAATCATAGTATATGAATCCTTATTTTAGGCGCTGCATAGTTTTGTCCATTCAATTCAAATGAAGGACTTTTCAAGTGGAAATTATGTTGAAGGGTCGTCTAAGTACTTAGCAGCCCCAGTGCCCAGTCTCTAAGTTACTGACTGTTGATACGATAATGATAATGAGTCATATAGACTTATAACAAGCTAGTGATGGAGAATATTAAAAAGCCTTTCAATATGGCTGTTGTGTTGATGGTACTCTTTGGATTGTTGGTGCTTGATCCAAATCTCATTGGTATGTATTATTAATATTTATATTTAAAAGTGTCTAAAGTGACCATGCATAATATTTTCTTATGCTATATGTATTGTAGACTTGTTGTAATCTCATTCCCAATAGAGAATTTAGTGTTGCAATTAACCAAGTCTATAATTATGCCCTTAATTCATGTATTAATTACTAATCTAACCTCCTTTTGGTTATCCTTATTTTAATTAATTACTAAATATAGGTGCTCAATCTATCGGTGCATGCTACGGAAGAGATGATAACAATTTGCCATTGAATAGGGAAGTAGTTGATCTTTAGCGATCAAATAGAATTGGGAGGATGAGAATCTACAATCCCAACCAAGAAACCCTAAACGCCTTTAGAGGCTCAAACATCGAACTCATCCTCGATGTCCTCAACGATAGCCTTCAATCTCTCACTGCCGCCTCCGCCGCCGCCAACTGGGTCCAAACCAACATCCTCGCTCACTACCCCGTGGTGAGATTTAGGTACATCGCTGTCGGCAACGAGATCAATCCCTCCGACCAGAGAGCCCAACTCATCCTCCCCGTCATGAGGAACATTCTCAATGCGTTGCCGGTGAATGCACGTGCCCAGATCAACGTGTCCACGACAATGGCCACCTCTGTACTGGGAGTATCCTACCCTCCGTCAGAAGGCGCGTTTAGTGGCCCGACGACCTCATTCCTCACCCCCATTGTAGGTTTCCTTAAAGCCAACGGCTCCCCGCTGTTGGCTAACGTTTACCCTTACTTTGCGTACACCCTCACCCCAACCATGGATATCAGGTATGCTTACTTTCCGTCTCTATTTAATTGTTAAGTTTGACTTTTATTTGACTCAATTTTTTTTAGAAAGAATTTGCTCCAAAAAAAAAAAAAATTAGAAACTAAACTTATTGATTTATCTTATGTATTGAAATGTTGAAGAGATAAATATATAGATTAGATACTAAAAAAAAATATAACAATTAAAAACGGACAGAGAAAGTCCTACATTCTAGTATGAATTTTTGGTTACACCCTCACTTAAAAAAATGTTTACTAGTTTATTGCTTATACCCGACTTCTAAAATTATTTGGCTTATGCCCGAGACCTAAATTTTTTTGGCTTCACCCCTGTATGTATACTTTATTCACTTTTCCTGGCACAGTGGTGCAGGATATGCAATGGAGTTACCAAAACGTATTCGACGCGTTGCTTGATTCCTTGTTCGTGGCTCTGGGCAGGGTCGGTGGACCCAACGTTAGGGTAGTGGTGTCGGAGAGTGGATGGCCGTCGGCGGGAGGAAATGCGGCCACTGTGGAGAATGCCGGGACGTACTACCGAGGTTTGATAGGCCATGTGAACAGAGGGACTCCTAGGAGGCCTGGACAAGCAATAGAGGCTTACCTTTTTGCAATGTTTGATGAGAATTTGAAGCAACCTCCAGGTGTAGAACAGAACTTTGGGCTATTCAGGCCCAACAGGCAGCCCAAGTATCGGCTTACTTTTGGTTGATCAAAGCCCACTACAATTAGCACTGTGGTGATGAGTAACTTTTGTATCACCTACTTTAATAAAAAAATTAAAGGTGATAATAATTTGACATGGTGAATAGTGGATGTAATGCATTCGTTATAATGACAGATTCGTTACAAAGGAGTTTATTGTTATTAGGCTTAATTATTAAATAGTTTCCTGAATTATATTAATTCGTGCATTTTAATTTCTAAATTATAAAATGTGTCAACGCAGTCCATAAACTCAAACATTTTAATCCTTTAACTCGTAACTCTTTCAATGATACTCTAACGTTGTTATTGTTTTGACAGATATGAGACCTATTTGTAAGAATTTAAAATATTAGGTTGCAAATACTTAAGTTCAAAATTTCAAGGGACTCTAGTGGCCAACCTTACTCATTTGTTCAACCCGACCCGCCCAGAAAATCCAGTAAAACGATATTTCTTGTTAGATCTGATAAGTTTAGCCACTTTGGGCATATATTATAAAGAACTAGGTTCATAATAGACATTTTTTCTAAGGTCAACTAACATTAATACGGTTAAAGGGGTAAAGTGTTTGACAGTGCATAATTGAAGGATTGAATTGACACGTTTTATAGTTTAGGGACTAAAGTGATTGAGTCAACATAATTTATGAGACTATCTGATAATAAAATCTTATTATTATTATTATTATTATTATTATTATTATTATTATTATTAAGAAGCTCCATTTAATTCTCCAATCACACACGGCATGACCAGAAGGTCCAGAACGGTAGAGCCGGAGTTTGTTCGTTGTCTGACAGAGACACATAGTTTGGAAAAAAAAATCTAGCAAAATAAACTATTGAATTTTTCGCCTTTCAAAAAAGAAAAACTAAACCATTGAATTTTTTAATTTTTCACAAATCAACATTGAACTTTTTATCTAACCGAATAAATTATTAATTTTTTATAATTGTATCAATTTAGTCACTGTGGCTAAATTTTGATGATTTTTTATGCGGAAGAATAACATGAATTGAGTGACAAGTTTAACATAAAGTGTCTCTAAGTGTCCAATTAAAAAAAACGTTAAAAGAATACCACCGAGAAAGTCAGATGCAGTTAGGGACCTAGGATAAAGGAAAACAACGTAATGTTCTCTTAACTTGCGTATATTTTATTTAAATCAAACAGTTAAAGACACTTTAAATTTAACTTTATACTCAATCCGCATCTTTTTCCCCCCTAAAATATCAGAAATGAAACGCAGTGGCTAACTTAGTACCATTTTGAAAGTTCTTTGGTTTATTTGGCTGGATAAAAAGTTCAGTAGTCGATTTGTGACAAACTGAAAGCTCAGGGGTTTATCTATGTTTTTTACCAAAAATCTATTTCTTCTCAAAATCATAGATGTTTAAATACATTTTTAACACAATTTATGAAATATTTGCTCATAAATTATTAGGTGTTTTAATAAAAAAATGGCAAAAAAGTTACTATTCAATTTAAAAAGTAGACACATTAAATTTATATTTGAATATAAATTTATATAAATTATAAGCCGAAATGTCATTAGAAAAAAATCGTATATTAAATACTAAAATCAAACGGCGGCGCTAATTTTCTAGGATGGAATGATTATTTAATTGGAAATTGATATAATTAATAAATAAAAAAATGGAAATTGATATAAAAATTTACTCCTTCCGTCCCACGAAGATTGTTCCATTTTTTTGTATTGCAGTGTTTGACTCAAAATTTAACTAAGATAAACAGTGTAAAAAAAAATCAACAAAAATATATCTAAAAAGTTTAGATTGCAAATTATAAGAAGTATATGGATCATTTAATTTTACATGTCTATGAATTCATAAAAATAAATCGTAAATTAAATACTTTGAAAATAATAAAAAAAAATATGCAATCTTCGTGAGACGGAAGGAGTATTAAAGAAGAATAAAATGTGTTGGATTTCACACCTACTCCAATTCTGAGAAGAGAGCTTGAGCTTCAAGAACATGCTGGGTGTCCATTTCAATTCCATGGACAAGCCTGTCTTGGATATATAGTCTGAAAAAGCAAACCTTTACATTTTTTTAATTTTATTTTGTCATAAAATATTCAAAATTAAGCTTTCTATTCATTTTTTTCTCATACAAACATCACATTTATGTTTTAAAAACGTAAATCTTGTGTTAAAAAAAAAAAAAAACCGTAAACCTTTCTTCATATATTTTTATTATTTTGTTTATACTCGAATGCCCTCTTGAAATGCAGTCCAAATGCTACTATTATTGATTCAACATGATGTGTAAAGGGTATAATATGTTGGTAGTTATATAGCTTGTTTGAACGTGAGAGTTTGTCAATTTATACCTTCTCTTCTGGCTGTATCTCTTGTTTTCTCACATCTTATTTGTACTATTCCACAAACTCTAGCGTATCAATTAATTTGCGTATGCTTCCATTAGGTTAGGTAGTGATTTGAGGACTTTTATACACAAAGACTAGATAATGACTCCTTATTTATGGTCCTCAAACCCTAGGCCATCCATGACCATACACACTGACGTACGGCTGGGATTGCCTGCCGGGATTGGTTGAGGTGCTGTCACTAGCGGATTTAGTTAGGGTCTAAAAGTTAGATGAACGGAAAAAAATAATCAATAAAAAGTATTGAGTATAAATTTTGACCAGTTAAAACGTAATTTTTACATAGCATCAACAAGAATTCAAAAAAAAAAATACAAAAAAAAAATACAAAAACTATAATCAAAACATGATAAGACACACTTAAAAGATATGAGTTTGAAAATCCACCCAACGGGAGTTGGGTTCACTCCTTTGATGGCCCGCCTCTGGTAGCTGTTCAAAGCTGTGTCTAGTGGTCAGAGTTGGGTCGTATTGTGAGAAGTGGGGTGGGTGGTCAAAATGACTCAAATTTAGGGTTCAAAGAGCGTGATGAGAAAGTTCAATATATGATTAAGGGTTAAAATTGACAGAAGAGAACACGTGAATAATTAATATTAAAATGATATTTTAAGATAACAAAAACTTTAAATAAGACTAAAACTTGATAATAATTAAAATTAAAGGACTGTAGCATGATGTTCTCGGAGTAGAAGTTATTTTGAGGGCTAAATGTGCAGATTAAGGTTAATTTAGTGGCCAATTCCGGTTTAAGCTTCTTGAATATTGCAACTTTACTTGGCAAGAAAGTTAACTATAGGGTTGAAAATGAATTGTACTGAGTTAATTAGTAGTACAATAATTTAATCATATTAATTTGGCTTGAAACATGTATCTTATCAGAGTTGGAACATAAAGCTGAATTGTGATAAGCATAATTAACTAACCAGATAGAGTTAAGAGGGAGACTCTATTGTCTCCTTGGTTTGGCTTGAGCTGAAGAATCTTAATCAATCAATTAATTAAATTAAGATATTGATTAAGTCACCTTTAGAGCAGGTAAGTTCAAACATAAACATTCCTTTATTTGCACTTTATAAAGTAACTTGATCAACTGAAATATTGATATATAATATATTAATCTGGTTTTGCAGAGTAATTTATTAGCAAATTATGTTCAAATTAATGGTCAAGACTGTCTTGTTATCTGGTTTTATTTTCTTGTTTTGCCTTGTTTGGTCTACGGTACTGTTGTTTTCAAATTCTTTTTGTTTATTTCGTGTATGGTACTCAATAATTGATTGTTTTTACACTAGTAAAATTTTGGTCTAATTACATATTTGTAGGGAAACTTTCAAATACCCTTCCGAGGTTTGTTATAATCTGCAGTTTGCCATCTCGATTTTCAGAAATCTGCAGTTAATCCCCTGAAGTTTAGTAAAATTTTCAGTTACCCCTCATTGACTAGTTGTGTTGTTAGTTGACTCTTACAAATTTTAGTAGTAATTACACTAACTATACTAAAAAACAGTTAAGGGGCAGGCGAATATCACTTGTGTCTCAGCAACATGGGTTCGCCTTCGTTTCTGCAGCCCCAGCTCGTCCACGTCGTGGAAGTTTCTGCAGGGTGGCCGGTTGGGGAGGGAGAAAGGAGAGAAGCAAAATGTTGGGATTAAAGTGTTAGGATAATTTTTTTTAGTGATAATAATAATAGTTAATCCTCTAAATTCTTAAAGGTCAACTAACAACACAAATAGTCAATGGGGATAACTGGAGATTTTACTAAAACTCGGGGGGTAATTGCAGGTATTTGAAAATCAAGGAGATAAACTAGGGGTTATGACAAATCTCAGGGAGATATTTGTAAGTTTCTCATATTAGTACCCTGAATTTTGTTGACTTGTTTACTAGAGGGTTTGAATTTCAACTCCTCTTTACTCAATACATCAACTAGTATTAAAAGAATGCAAATTAGACCATTGACACAATGCCTCATTTGAGATTTTTAGATTTGTAACGGTTTAGTGATCAAACTATAATTCCTACATGTTTTAGGTCATAAGTGATAAAATTAATTAATTTTAAAAATTTAAAATAACTATTAAGTAATCAAATACCTCTGAACTATTTTAATTGTTTATAAGAACCGGTCACATTATTTTTTTTTCTTTCCCTTCCCAACCCAATAGCCCTCCCAACCGGCCTCCTCTGACTAGATCTGGTCGTGTGACAACCGTGGCTCATGCGGCCCCAGGCATGCGCAGTCGGGGCTCACCATCGAGCCTCACACAGTCGTGGCTCGCTCTACCTTGGGTTCACACGGTTGAGCAGCCCTGCAGAGGATATTAGTGGCAACAGCTGGGGCAGAGAGAGGCTTGATGTTAGAAGTGGAGATTTTAGGGTCAAATTGTTAGGGTTGCAAATGTTCAGGTCAATCGTAGTAATTAACGAACCATAATACATAATTAAATTATTTTTTTAGTGAAATATATTCTGAGAAATTGAGAGAATTCATGCCTGAACAAAAATTTTAAGGGATGATTAATTAAGAATTATTAATATCTTTATGTTAATTCTTAAAGGTATACATATATACTTGTTATAAAAAAACATACGTATTTTTATAAGTTATACGAGTTGTTAATAAACTATAGAAATATAAATAAATCTGTTATTTCAATAAATTTAAACTTTAAGAGTTAGTTTTTTAGCCTTTAAAGAAAACTGGAATAAATTATAAATTTCAATAAATTATTAATTATAAACTAGAAATTTATCAAATACATATTAGTTTTTTTCAAAAAATAAAATAAAATACATACGTACTACCTCCGTTCTTTTTTAATTGAGACGTTTGATTCAATTTTTAACAAAGAATAATTTGTTTAAAAAATTTGAAAAAAATATTTTTAGAAATTAGACTCATTGATTTGCTTTTTGTATATGAATTATTTGAAATTGTATAACAAAATATGAAAGAAACAAATTCATAGATTAGATGCTGAAAAAAAAAACATAATAATTAAATTGAGATTAAGAGAGTATTAGTTATTTGCTGTGTTGAGAAATTGTTTTAATTGGTGATTGGAGCCTAACATAAAAGATACTAATAAAAGTAATTAATCAACCAGCTTGTCATGTTAGTTCTATATACAATGTTTCTTCTGTCCCAACAAGCTTTCTCAACTGCTGCTATCTTTAAAAATGCAATTACTGATCATATGATCCTACTCTTAAACCTGCAACTTGAACCTTAATTCATGTCCATCCTTCAAATTTGCCTATTCTTTCTCTCCCTTTACTTTCAGCCATCATGAAAACAGCAGCAGTAATTTAATTTGTTCTTTGTTCCATATATAAGATCATCAT
>JBBYHH010253886.1:0-12946 GCA_038382905.1 Daphne laureola
ATCAAACAATGAAGTCACTAGTATAAGTAAAATGAGCTTTACACACACCATTATATGATTTTCTTTATATCATGCTCCAGTTTCTTCTTTTTCCCTTTTCAATCTGTTCGTTGGAATTTTTACATCCTTCAATTGCATTACTCTTAGGAATGGGGCTGCTTGTCTTTCTAGACATAGTTCATTCCTACTCTGCTGCTGATGAGATGGTTGGCCTCGCACGCTTCGATGGATCAAATGATTGCTACTTCCACAGTGGTAAAGTTTTTTTGGGAAAGTTCAAGTTTCTCCTGTGAACTATATATCTCTTGTTGTGTTGCACCTATGCCATTCTTCTTTTGCATGTATGCCATTTGGGTTTGTTTTCTTTACTTCTCTCCTTGATCACTTCGGTGAGTTTGTTTTGGTTAATCACTTAATCCATCCAGAAGCTGTATTTTAATTCAGATCCTTAAAGGGTTGCCCCTACGTGAAGCAACGCTCACATTTAACTGGTTACTTTTATATCCTGTGACTATGTGAAGTGTCTCACAGATATATAATACCATTTAAAAAGATCCGTAGCTATTTTATGGATGTTAATTTGTTTAAATTGAAAGAAAAAGATGCTTTTCAATCTCATGCATTTCAGCTCTTATAATATGTTTCTTTTTTGTCTGTTGCATTGTCAAGTTGTAAAAGTATAGGCAACTTGCTTTTACTTGGGGCAACATGGAATATATGAAAAGGTGATACGCAAGAATGAAGCAAATATTATAAGATGAAATATATAGCCAATAACTTAGGTATACTCAGTTTGTGAAACTGCTTGTTTTATTGCTCAGACACTTCTATTCTGTAATAAATCTGGATACTCTTGAATTTTCCATTGAAGAACTTATTTTCAAACTCCAAGTAGTGTCCTGATGCTTGATAGACATGTTACCATAACATGTTTATCAGTATGTATGCCTGATCTGGTCTCCAGTTTCAAAAGGTTTCCCTTGCTGTTGCTTGTTGGCAGTTGGCTTCATGGAAGCTACTCTAGTGCTGAGTATATGTGTATAATGAAAATAATGAGGAGCTGGCAGTCGGTTTCTGTTTACTCATCTGCTTGGGATATTAGTTTTTTCAATAAAATATTTGAATTTTATATTTAGGTAAACGCGGGCATCACAAACACTGGGGCACAAGAATGTTCAAGTATGGGGATTTAGATGTACTGCATTTCCTTCTCTCAAATTTGAACTGGTAAATTTTCAACTCAACGTCAGCTTATACTGGTAACTTTATTTGAATGCCTCCCTTTGAATGGAGAAACAAACAATGTGGACATTTGTTGTAGGTGGGCCGATGAGTATCAAATTGATGGTTTCCAGTTCCATTCACTTTCATCAATGCTGTACACCCACAATGGTTTTGCTTCTTTTACTGGAGACCTGGAAGAGTAAGCCATCCGATTTTCGGTTTACGATTTCTCTTCCTCTTTTCGTTCATTTTAAATGAGAGGAGGAATGATACAGCTTCATTTTGAGAATGATAATTCAACTATTAACTAGCTCTTACAACTCTGAACCTCTCTTCCCTTGCAATTTCAATTAATTCTTTGGATTGTTGTGTGGCTGTTATATATTTCCAGCTATATTGGTACATCCAACAAAAACAGTACTACCTTTCTCTTTCTTTTTAGTAAGTTTAAACACAATTTAATATTGGCGTTCTCTCTGGTTGTTTGTTTTCCTAAAGGAATGGTATGAGGAAGCATGTCAAAACCCACATTTCTTCCTGGAAATAATCTACTATTTCACTTTGAATCCTTGCCAGGAAATTTGTAAGAATTAACAATGTCTTGGTGCAAAGTTGAACATAACTCCATCATTGCAGGTACTGCAATCAGTATGTTGACAGGGATGCTTTGATGTACCTCAGTTTGGCCAATGAGATTCTACATGCTCTTCATCCAAACATAATCACAATTGCTGAAGATGTGAGTGGCTTTGGTTTTTGGTTTTAGTTATGGATTAGTCTGTGCTTTCTTTTTCTTGTGTGCGTTTATCTATTCTTAACCAGGAATTACATGGAATCAAATTTAGTTCTTTTCTCATGAGTATAATGCAAAAAAGAACACTTATATAAATTGCATCCGACGTGTAATTTGACATTGAAACAATGCAATTGAACCATGGTTCTTTGTCGCATCTTTATGGTTATTTTGTTCATCATCTTAGTGAGCAAGAATCAGCGCTGGTTCTTCACCTGCTATCCTTTAGTAAGTTCCAAAGATCTGGATTGATCAATCAATTTCACCTCTTTCTCAGATTAAGAGAATCTTTAATTCCTCTGAATTTGGGCACTACTATCTCTTGAAGCTCTGCCTATGTGGATGTGATATTGGGCATTTTATGTTTTATTTTTTAGTTTCAGTGATCCCCACTAATTAATTACTTTGATCTTCAGGCAACATATTACCCTGGATTATGTGAACCAACTTCTCAAGGTGGACTGGGATTTGATTATCATGTTAATCTCTCGGCACCAGAGATGTGGTTGTCTTTGCTCGAGAAAGTTTCCGACACAGAATGGAGCATGACCAAGGTTGCACAACAATCTTTTTCCCAGTTTTAATGCCCTCCCATTTTCATTATCTTCTGTTCATCGAGGCTTCGCTATTTTGTTAACAAAATCCATATCTAAATCTGGTATTACCTATTTTATACTTTCCCCTCCACTTTTCTCTGTATTTTTTTGCTCCACTTTTGGAAATATCCAGGTTTAAACATCTTCCAAACAAACACACCATTAGTGACTCAGATACGCTAACTTTGCAGATAATGAGCACTTTGATGGGCAGCAAGCAGATTGCAAGTAAGATGATTCTGTATGCAGAAAACCACAACCAGGTAAATTTATCTATTTTAACCTCTCTTACACACCAAGGAAGTCTATTTTGCCCTTTTTCTTTGTAAGAAGATTATGTATTTGAATGTGTAAATGAAAATGTTTAGTCATTATGCATGTTTATGAATTTTGTTCTTCTCATGCCTTTAACATCTTCAATGACAGTCCATATCTGGAGGTCGTTCATTAGCAGAGATATTGTTTGGTGAAATTAAAGAGCAATCTTCTCCCTCAGATGATATAATGCTTAGAGGATGTTCACTATACAAGGTATTCCATGGCGAATCTCGTCTACCAGGATGTATGTTTCCAAAATAATTAAGAGTGATTTCCAATTTTTCGGTTTGGTTTCTAAGAAGATGCTTGTTGATTATGCCAGATGATCAGATTGATCACCTTCACAGTTGGTGCTCATGGTTTTCTTAACTTTATGGGCAACGAATTTGCACATCCAAAGGTAAGGATACTGAAACGAGCTCAATGCATTTCTGAATTTTTTTCCCTTGCATGGATTAATTTCATTTTCATTCTTAATTATTAATCCTTCACCAAGAGAGTCGAATTTCCAATGCCAAGCAACAACAATTCATATTCGCTTGCGAACAGACAGTGGGATCTTCTGCAAAACGGAGTTCATCGTGATCTATTTTCCTTCGACAAGGTAAAAAAACTCACTATCATAGTGTTAACATTGTTACGCACATCATTGCTTGCTGATGTGATGCGTTTTAGATGCTCTCTCTTCCATATCACTTTGGTTATGAATCAGCAAAATCTAACCTTTTTACATGGCTCCATTTTAACTGTCTGTTTTCCAGGATCTGATGAAGTTCGACGAAAATGAAAGAATACTTTCAAGAAGGTTGCCTAATGTACACCATGTGAATGACAGCAGTAAGGTAAGAATTCTACCTTGAAGCAGACAATCTATGAGGTTCGGTGTCCAGTTTTGTCACCAGATTTCAGCCCTGTTTCACTTTGTTCAGGTGATATCCTTTATAAGAGGCCCTTTCGTTTTCATTTTCAACTTCCACCCAACAAGCTCATATGAAAGTTACAGAGAGGGTGTTGATGAAGCTGGAGAGTATCAAGTAAGTGTTTTTCATTATGGTTAGGGTGGCCCTTTTGCAATCTCACAAATATCTCAATGAAAAACTTCATTATTTATATGTTTGAATAAGGAAGGAACATAATTTTCAAAACTGAAAAAACTAGGTACTGATAGTAGGTGAAAAAGTCTCACTCTTGACATGCATATACTTAAGCAGATCCTATTACCAGTTGGATCAAGGTAGTGACCCCGTTTGGGAATAACTGTTTCAAGTAGCTGTACCGTTGTTGATAATTTTTCAATAGTCAAGATCAAACAGCTACAGCTAATTGTGAAACGCTACCCGTAGATAGCTTTTTAAAAAGCAAAAGCTACTTTTAAAAGGCTGTTGCCAAACACACCCAGTAAAGTCTGTCCTTCTCTTTAGCAACTTCAATAGTCTCTCCGTTCTAGAAAAATTGATATGTTTTCTTTTAAGGAACTTATTTTACTTTATTTTTGCTGGAAGTAGTGGGTTTCCCATTAAGTTTCCAGCAATGCTGCTCAGTATGTCTAGGCTTCTTGCAGTAAGCACACCACAGCTTGTTCTTATGATGATCTTTAGGCTCAACCATAATTCCCCTCTTCCTTTCTTCAGCAGCCTTCACTAGGCCAATGACCTCACTCAGGGTTGGAACTTCATCCTTCCCGAGGATTCGCATCCTCACATGATCAAACTCTTCATTCAGCCCCGCCAAAAATTCATAAACCTTATCCTCCTCAAAAAACTTGTTCAAGAAGACAGCCTCCTCCTCTGTACACTTGCTCTCCAACCCTCTGCAATGATCCAGTTCCTGCCACAAGTTGTAAAGAAGGTCGGCGTACTCCGCAACACTTTTCGTCCCTTGCTTGGCCGCTTGAATCCTGACCTTGAATTCATAAACCATAGCAGCATTCTGGGGCTTGGAGTAGATCAGTCGGATACGATCCCAAGTAGCTTTCGCTGTCGAGAGGAATGTACAAGTGTCACTGATCTCCGGGATCATGGAGCTCCATAGCCAGCAGATTACCATGGCATCATGCTTTTCCCAGAGTTTAAAACCAGGCTCCTCAGGCTCGGGTCCTGTTTCGAGAAGGTGGCTGGTCAGTCCTTCTGCTTCGAGATAGGTTCTTACTAATCGGGACCAATTTAGATAATTCTTGCCATTCAGCCTGGATGCTGATTGAATGGTCTGCAACTCTCCACTGGGATGAGAGTCAATGGTGTTAGTCAAAGTAGACATTAGTGAGGGTGATGAAGGAGGACGCAGAAGAGAATATAACCAGAGGGCTTTGATTTCATGTGCAATATTTCTTTCTTACTGAGATTCTACGCTTCTCAGCGTTACTTTCATAAGAATCAGCAAAGAAAAAGAGAAAGTATCTCCTTCTAAGATAGGATTCCTGATTTAAAAGGGATTCTAATCTGTACATGCTACAGCTGTAATATACGGATCCAACTGGATATTGGATGGATATTGCTCCTGCCCTAATTTCCATTTAGTATTTAGGAAACAAATACAAAAATATCCATGAACTTTTCAATTTATCATGAATCGGCCACTAAACTTTTTAGCCAGCCGAATAAACCATTGAACTTTCGAAATTGTACCAATTTAGCCACTGTATTTGATTTCTGATGATGTTTAGGCGAAAAAATGACGCCGATTAAGTATAAAGTTAAACCTAAAGTATCTCTAACTGTTTGATTTAAAGGAAAAAAAAACACGCACGTTAAGAGAATATCACGTCGTTTTCCGTTATCGTAACCGCGCCTGACTTTCCCAGTATTATTTTTTTAACGTGTTTTTCTTAATTGGACTTCTCACTCAATCCGCGTTATTCTTCCGCGTGAAAAATCATCAGAAATCGGACCCAGTGGCTATATTGGTATAATTTTGAAAGTTTAGTGGTTTATTCGACTGAATAAAAACTTCAGTAGCCAATTTGTGACAAATTGAAAAGTTCAGGGATATGTTTGTACTTATTGCCTAGTATTTATGTTTGTCTGGTTACGGAGATTAAGTATTGTGAAAAGACTTGCAGCGTTTTCCATTTTTAGCCTTTAGAAAAATATAAATAAATGAATTAGTCTTGTTGAAAATTGTGTAGAATTGATGGGAAGAGAGTAAAAACTTTATTGGAAATGTTTAATTGATAAGAGAGAGAATTATAGTACGGATAGAATAGTAAATGACCTTGAAAATTAAATTGTTATTGTTAAAAAAGTTGGATGTAATTAGACTGAATTAACCTATATATGATCTAACAGAAAATAATGAAAGGTTTCCAAAATACGGGAGCCAAACTGAATATGATGGCAAACGTGAGGGTTTTTTTTCCTTTAATAGTCATCCAAAGGAGTAATTAAGCTTGAAAAACTGTAGAACATGCTGAAGAGGCATACACTAACACTGTGGCCTTTGCTATATATGTTGCCAAAACAGCAGGTATTATTAACAGAAAATATTTTAATCCATGGCAGATAATTTTGAATACTGATGAGAAGAACTATGGAGGTCTAGGACGGATAGCAGAGGAACAATATATACAGAAAAGCAGCAGCGGAAGGCAAGTATCAAATTTCCCAGATACTACTACTTGGCATCTTTAATTAGACATATTTTTCTTGATCCACCATTTGCTCTCTGTGCAGAGTTGATGGTCTTCGAAACTGCTTGGATGTTCATCTGCCTAGTCGGTCAGCCCAGGTTGGTGACTTGTTTCTTACGGAACAGGAACAATGAAGTTAATTTACAGGTTCATTCTGGTTTTGTAGGTTTATAAGTTAACGCGGATTCTGAGAATATGAAGAGACAGAAATTGATGGTGTGAGATGGGACAATGGAGAGTCAAGTTGGTTTTGGCCCTGTTGGTAACAACGTTTTAGAAGTAAAACGCTAAACAAAAACTCTAATGATGTAGAATAGGTTTTTGTTTGTCGTTAAATGATTTCCCTAGAAACCTAATATGAAAACGTTAGATAGAAATAAAAATGCTCAACTCCCCCACTAAGCGTGCTGAGAAAGCTTTGTGCGTTACAATTTCGGCTCAGTTCAGGAGCTACATGGAAAAAAAAATTCAGGAAATTTTTAAATTTTAAATTATCAAAATTACTATAATGTCCAATTAAGTCAATTTAAAAAGATATGTTTATAAATTAAAGTCAAGGTAAAATTGTTAAATAAATGAATTGTCAAATTTTTATCTCCTATTATCTTTCTAATCCAAGATTGGCTATTTTGTTTCTGTAGATGATACAATTGTTTACCTATTCACTTATGTGTAAAAATAGATATTAGGAGTAATTCATGAATAGTTGTTATATGCTTTTTCATGTTTTTTCATCAAGTTCAATGATTTGATGAACGACAACATTTGAGTACTTTGATGGTCATACTTTATTATTTTAAAGTACTCTCTCTATCCCCAACTTTTCCGAAAAAATTGATGTTTTTTTTTTTTTTTTTTTTTTAATGTTGTGGAAGAATCAAAATTTTATTAGAAATAATTTATTAAAAAAATATACTCCCTCCGTCCTGAATTAATTGGATTATTTTTTTTATTTTTTATTTTTTATAGTATTTAATCTATAATTTTTTTTCATGGATGTTTAGATGTTTAAAGTTAAAAAAATTATATTTCAATCATAATTTGTAACATATATACTTTTTTTAAATATATTTTTTGGAAAAAAAATTTCATTACTTATCTTTATAAAAATTTGAATCAAACATTGAATTTTGAAACGTGATTGTCAAAATGAGCTAATTAATTCAGGATGGAGGGAGTATTTAGAAACTAGACACGTTAATCTATAATTTACGTTAAAAAATATTTGACTTTAAATATTAAAATGTTAGAGAATAAAATTATAGATTAAATATTAAAAATAAAACACACCAATTTTGTAGGAACGTAGATATAGTCTATTTTAGTACGAAAAATGTATGTTTCATCCTTATTTTAATAATTAGGCAAAATGATAGGTACAAATATATGAATGAAGTATTAAAATTTTGCTCTTTTTTTTGAAATATTTATATATAATATATGCATATATAAATTATTTGAATTTATATGTCAACATGTTAAACGAAAAAAAATATGTATAGATTGAATATTAAAAAGCAAATGGAACAATGCAGGACGAAAGAGAGTATATAATTAGGGACTCTTTAATAAATTTGACACAAAAAGCTATTGTTCAAAGTTTATTAAACAAATGTTGCAAATTTAAACTCAAACAACTAACTCTGATAAAAGCAGCTAACAACTAACGCTAATCATTGACGCTGATCGCTAACATTAATCACTGATGTTGTTGCCAAACAGGCCCTTTGTATTTATTGAATACTAGTAGTAGTTATAGGACATGTAAGAGCATCTTAAAGAGCTCCCTAACAAATTTTTCTAAAATGAGGAAGTAAAAGTGATATTCTTTAATAAAAAAAAATTATTTAACTCTAACAGTTTTTCCATTTTAAAGAATCATATATTAAAAAAATGAAATATTTTACATATTTGAATAATAATTAAAAACTTATTTGGAGAGATGAGAAATATAAGAGAGAATAAGTGTTTAAACCAATCATCAGTAACTCAAGAAAAATGAGAGTTTGAAATTTTTTTTTGGGGAAACCTCCAAATTGAAGGAATGCTCCTTATTATATTATATTTCCTATATTCTTAAAAAATTGATTCATTTGACTTTCATATTTTATATAGTAATATTTGATTCAAATATTTATAAGATAAATAGTTAAAAAAAAATTCAAAAAAAAAATATTTAAAACGGATATATTATAAATTATGATACACATATAAATTATTTAATTTTATATATCAAAATATTTATAAAAATAAATTATAAATTAAATATCTTAAAAATAACAAAAAAATTGAATCATTTTTTTAGAGACCTGTAGTATTATGTTCTGCCAGTCGCGGAGCATAGACCCCCATTGGAGGCTGCTTCTTCGCACCCGGAAATCTCTTTGGAGAAGCAACAAGACATAACATAGATAATAGCGGAATCTAGAATCAGTACCCCTGAGGGCCGCTTTTGGATGCTAATTCTGAATGACAAAAGTCAATTTTACCATATAAATTACTCCCACCATCCCACCAAATTGATAAGTTCGAGTGGATATGGATGTCAAAAAATATTATTGATAATATGATAATAAGTTAAAGTAAATACTCCTTCCGGTCTCTAAAAGATAAATCATTTATTTTAGTTATTTTACAGTATTTAATTTATAATTTTTTTTATCCATGTTTAGATATCTAAAGTTAAATATTTTTTATATGTATCATAATTTGCAATATAAGTTTCCTAAATATAATTTTTTAGAATTTTTTTATACTATTTTTTTATATAAATATTTGAGTCAAACATTGAACTTTGAAACAGTTAAAACAAATTATATATTTTTTAAAGACCCGAATGAGTATTTACAAAAACAATTAAAGATGAAAACTTAAAAAAAAAATCACAATTAAACGAACCCTAATTTTTCCAACCATGTCTCCAAGTGCATTATAACTAGTAGTATATTATTTGTGGGAAATACGCATTATGAATAATTTCAATTTCGTCTTATCTCTTTCATAACGTCCAAGAGACCTCTTTAGTTTTCTTCCCTTTCGTGACACACGAAGCTTGGAAGGGAATGTGGACCTGTATAGTAAGTTGGTACTTGGGTGCACTTACATGATGTTAATTTGATTTAATGTCCGTTTGAGAAATAATTATTTTAATTAGCTATAGTGTTTTAGAGATTTTTTTTATGGTTGAGATCGAAAGAGTTATATCAAATCTTGAAAAGTTACCGTTAATAGCTTTTTTAAAATGTAAACAATTACTTGAAAAAATTGTTGCCAAACACATATTATATGGACATTCATTATACATTTTGTAAAGTTAATGTTTAATTATACTTAGGGTGCGTTTAGTTATGATTTTTTTTTTAAATTTCAATTTCAAGTTAGTTGGGATGTATAACTATAGTTATAAAGGAGAGAAAACATTTTTTTTAAAACTTTGGAAAACTCATGTGTTAAAATAGAAAATATTATTTTGAAGTTCTCCATTTCAATGTTAGAGTTTTTCAAAGTTTTGAAAATAAAATTTTCTCTCCTTAATGACTAGTTATACATCATAATTATTTACAAATGAAACTTAAAATAAAAAAAATTAAAAAAAAAAATCATAACTAAATTGACCCTTAGTTTTTATAATTTGAACTGAAGTCTGTAGGTGGCATGAACAGCTGGACTGAAGCGTAAGAAGTTTAAGGGACTAAGGGTGGATGACTGCGAGTGTCCTGGTTAAATAAGGACCTACTAGATCGGGTTAGAAGAGTTTGAGGACTGAACATGTATTTTTCTAATGAGTCCGTCTCACTTCTCACTTGACATGCTAGAGTGTAACTATACCGGTATGCCGTAGAATAAAGTGAATCATCTGACGGCTAGTATTCGACTAAGTTGATCGGAATCGATCTTCACCTTCAATTCCTTACTCAAAATAGTCAAACTTGGGTGTCTGCCTCCCTAATCGAAAATACATAAGGAGGCGGTAGTATAAACTAGACCGAGGAACCACCTATGACCTAATTAAACCTTTTGTTGTTACCACTAATCCTGGATAACTCACGTCATTAAATATTCATAATCATTTAATTAAAGGAAATACCGCAGCCATTTAAACAATACACTAATAATTTAACTCCTTCCTGGTACGCGACGAGATGTACTAGTAAAATAATACTGCATTATTAGAAAAGTTAAAAAGTTATAAATAATGAGATAACAGTGAGAACAAACTCAATAAAAGTTTGGCAGTTTTTTAGTGTCTTTTTAGGAAAAACTGAACTTTTTAACAAATGATGTGAATTTTTATTAGAAAGAAAACAGACAAAAATATTTGGACAGATGTTTATTTTAGACTTATTATCAAATAGTATATTAACTCGTATACTTTAGTCTTTAAATTATAAAATATGATAATTGAATCCTAAATTATGTAAAGTTCAAATACTTTAGTCCCTAAGTCGGTAACTCGCTCAATAAGACTTTAACATTGTTAGTTTTTAACAGATGAATGACCTATTTATGAGAATTTAAAGTATTATGTTACAAATGTTTAAGTTCAAAACCTCAATGGGTTGTAGTGGCTAGCTCTGCTCATTTGTTCAACCTGACTCATCCACCTAGAAAATCCAGTAAAATGATATTTTTGTTATATCTTATAGGTTTAGGGACTTTGGACGTAAATTAGAATAAAATATGATCATAATATGCATTTTTCTTAATGTCAACTAACATTGATATGATAAAAAATGTAAAGTGTTTGAAAATGCATAATTGACGCTCAGGGACTGAGTTCAGTGGCGGAGCTAGGATTTAAATTCGGAGGAGCCAATAACTGACGAAAAATAAGATTAAATAGTAACAAAAAAATGTTTGTAAAAAATTTGATACTATTTTACTATAAATCAATACGATATAAAAAATTCACCATAAATGCATATATTTATTTAGGAAGTTTGAGCAGAATACAACGCTCTTTTATATCAATGAATTTGATTAATCAATTAAATCAAATTAAAAAATTAATTATCACTATATAACTAATAAAATGAAACTTATATAATTTAAATAAACATAAAATAAAATAAAAATTAGTGTCTCAATTAATATACTAAATACTAGTACTACTAATTTGTAGAATTTTAGGGGGGCTATGGCCCATCTCACTATTAATATGACACTGTCACTAATTGAATTGACACATTTTATAATTCATGGACTAAAAGAAGTGAGTCAACATAATTATGAAAGTATAAGTGTGTTCTACATCTCTTATCTATAAAAAATCAACACATTTTTAATATTTTTTTAAATTTTTTCTTTCAAATTTCTCTCAATCTTTCTCCTTTAAAACTTAAAAAAATATTAAAAATATGTTAATTTTTTACAAGTTTAAATACACCCATATTTGATAATAAAGACTTTATTTTATTATTGAATTACTATTATTTTTTAAAGAATAATGCACCCACCGTTAGAATTTCTTGTTTATTCCATGCGTTGTCACTTGTCACATACTCACAGAGTCACAGTTGCCGGAGTTGATTGGAGCCGCACGTGACTTGATATCAAAGTGACATGACTACCCTCGTTACTTGTAGCAAATCTCATCGTTACACCAAAATAGAGTTTTGCGTTCTTTTGCAAAACAAGAGGAGTAAATAAGATGTTTAAATTATGTTTTTTACATTAATAAAATAATAAAATAAAATTACTATCTCAATCTCTGAAAAATTGATTTATTTATTTTACTGTTTTAAAATATTTAATCTATAATTTATTTTTATGAATATTTTAACATATAAAATTAAATAATTTATTTGTTTATCATAATTTACAACATATCATTTTCAAATATATATTTTTTGAATTTTTTCTTCACTATTTATATTAGAAAATTTTAAGTTAAACGCTGCTACAAAGAACATGAAAGTCAAATGAATCAATTTTTTGATAAAGGAAGGAGTATGTTTTTCAATGATGACAAAACTTATACTCCTTCCGTTTCAAATTAATGTATACATTTATTTTTACTATTTTACAATATTTAATCTAATATATTTTTTAAAGTGTTTAGGTATTTTAAATTTAATAATTCTTATTCATATCATAATTTGAAGTATAAATTTTTTAAATATATTTTTGAATGGTTTTTTTCCACTATTTATTTTAATAAGTATTTGAGTTAAACACTGAATTTTGACATATGAAAGTCAAATATATACATTAATTGGGGACGAATGGAGTATCAAAGTACTCCCTCCGATTCCAACTTTTTTTATTTGTTAAACTTTTGGATCCTAGTTTTACCCAATTTTTTTTTAAATTATTTGTAATATATATATATATATATATATATATATATATATATATGGAATCTACATATTTTCAACTAAATTATATATT
>JBBYHH010253996.1:0-12944 GCA_038382905.1 Daphne laureola
ACTCTCCCGACACGTCTTCTGCCGACTCTTTTTTTGTGTGTCGGCATAACCCAGAGGGCTTCTCCCGACACTTTTCTGGGTTCTGCCGACACTTTTTGTCTGTCACGAAAAGTCATTTCGTTTGTAGTGTGGCCTCAAAGAATATCGGGGCAAAGATTCAAGATCCCGACTCATATGTACAACATGATTGGACAAAGACCATTTTGTTGTAAATCACATGAGAATCTATCACATTGAATACTTCATCGAGATATGCAATACATGTGATGTGGAGGAAGGGTCGGAAGATGATGTGAGGATGAGGATTTTCCCATTATCACTATTAGAAGAAGCCAAGTTATGGTACAAGAACCTTGATGCACAAGCAATCCGCACTTGGCAAGATCTTCATAATGCTTTCATGGATAAATTCTTCCCACCGGAAAGAGCATTGGAAATTCAAAGTGAGATTTCTATGTTTCACCAAATCCTAATGAGAGTCTAGATGAGGCTTGTAACCGTTTTCAAAATTTTCTCAAGTTGCTCCTGGGTCAAGGATCTACACCGGGCCACCAAGTGAACATTTTCTATGAAGGTTTGAATTCAATGGAAAAGGGTCTCCTAAATGCTATGGTCGGTGATCGGTTTCGACATAAAGGAATAACCAATTGCCTCAATATTTTAAACAAGTTGGCAAAGGAACCGAAACCGGTGACACCAAGAGAAGCAAGTTCAAGCTCTAAAGTTCAAGGAAATGGTTTATATGAAGTTGATCTAGAGATGAGCAATAGTCCAAAAATTCATGCACTTGCTAATCAAGTTTCAAAGCTAGCTAAATCGGTTGAGAGCGCGGTTGCCAAGCCAAAAGAATCTATGAGAATCGAAGAAGAAGACGAAGACTATGTGGTCTTTGAAGATGCAAATTTTTCCAATTATCGGAGCAACCATTACCCACCAAGGCAAGGGGTGGTTACAACAATTATCAAAGGCCAAAGCATGAATGCCTAAATTATAGAAATCTCAATGGTGTCTTGCAACCAAATCCGGCCCCTTATCGGTAAGGAGGTGAGACTTCCCAACCTCAATAAAAGAAGAGCAATTTGGAGGAGACACTTACTACTTTCATGCAACATCAAACCAACTTCAATAAGACTTAAAAAGGTCAAGTAGAAAATCTTGGAGCACAAATGAGGAATTTACATCTCCAAATGTGACACATGGAAACTAACATGAAAAATCTTCAAAGTGAGAAAAATATCCCAAGTGGTACAATTGATCCAAGAGCACAATGCAAGGCCGTTACCTTGAGAAGTGGGAAAAAATGGTTCTTCAAACTAAGGAACCACCAAAAGAAGATGAGTACTACCCTCCGCATGTAAATAAGAGAAAGGGAGTTGAATCCATTCGGGAAGAAGGCGAAGAGGAGTTTATTGAAATAGTGGAAGAAGAAAAAGAGGCACAAATTCCTATTATTGAAAAAAATGTGCAAATGCCCAAGCCAACTATTCCATGTCCTCAAAGGCTACAAAAGAAGAAGTTGGATGCTCAATTCTCCAAGTTATTTGAAGTCTTCAAGAGATTGGGGATTAACATCTCATTCTTGGATGCCATTTCAAGCATGCCACCACATGTCAAATTTGTAAAAGAGCTTCTTTCCAAAAAGAAGAAGTTGCAAGAAAATGAGGTGGTGGACATGTGGGAGGAAGCAAGTGTCATCATTCAAAAGAAACTTCCACAAAAAGCAAATGACCGTGGAGTTTCACTATTCCTCTTGATATTGGTTCTTTTCATTTCAATAAAGCTTTATGTGATTTGGATGTTAGTATTAATTTGACGCCTTTGTCTATTTGTAGGAAGCTCGGTCTCAGAAGCATCAACCCTTCCAATATATGTTTTCAGTTGGCGGATCGTTCACTCACCTATCTGTGGGGTATTCTTGAATACATATTGGTTAAGGTTGATAAATTCTACTTCCCGGCCGACTTTGTGGTTCTTGACATGGAAGAAGACAAGGATGTACCTATTATTCTTGGGCGACCTTTCTTGGAAACCGCCAAGGTGATAATTGATGTTGAAGGTGGTTGTCTCACTCGAAGAACAGACAATGAGGAAATATCTTTCAATCTTCACAAGGATATCAAGGCTCAATCGGATTTTGGCACATGCCTTAGTATTGATGCGATAGCTTTGCGTTTATGAGTATGTGGATAACTTACATGTTGATGATCCGTTCTTGAGAGCAATCTTAAATATTGAAGATAAGCTATTGGATTTTTTTTATTCCGTCAGTGCCCTCCAAACTGTTGAGAACTATGAGAAGTTGAAGAAAGAAAATTGGAGATTTAAGCCCTTGACCGAAGTGGGAGAAACTCAAACAAGCCCAGCGAAACATGAATTGAAGCCACTTGGAGAAGAAGTGAAATAGTGTTCTTGGATGAAGAAGAGTTCTATCTGGTGATCATCTCCACCTCACTTTCTAATATTAAAGAAGAAAGATTGATGAGAGTCCTTTCAGAGAACAATGAGGCCATTGCATGGTCTGGTTCCGATCTTAAGGGAGTTAGCCCAGATGTATGCATGCACAAAATAATTCTTGAGGAATATGTCATTCCGAAGAGGGAATTTCAACGAAGGCTAAATCCAAATATGAAGAAGGTTGTGAAAGAAGAAATTGCCAAGCTATTGAGTACTGAAATTATTTATCCGATATCGGATAGCAAGTGGGTTAGTGCCACTCATGCGGTTCCAAAAAAGAGCAGGATTACGGTGTCTTCTAATGATGAGAATGCTTTAATGCCAATCAAACCCCCAACCAAGTGGAGTGTTGTTCATGATTATTGCCCGGTGAATAAAGCGACCAAGAAGGACCATTTCCCTCTAGCTTTTATTGATCAAATGTTGGATCGGTTGGCCGGACAAATTTTTTATTGCTTCTTGGATGGCTACTCCGGATGTTATCAAATTTTCATAGCCCCGGAAGATCAAGCAAAGACCACATTTATTTATCCATGGGAAATTTATGTTTTCTGGAGAATGCATTTCGGATTATGCAATGCACCGACAACCTTCTAACGGTGTATGATATCCATTTTTTAGGATATGGTGGAGCAAGATATGGAAATATTCATGGATGATTTCTCGGTCTATGGATCTAATTTTAATGAATGTCTTGAGAATTTGACTCTTGTCTTTAAGAGATGCAAGAAATCAAATGTGTCCCTTAATTGGGGAAAATGTCACTTCATGATAAATTATGGGATTGTGTTGGGACAACGCATTTTGGAGCATGAAATTGAGATGGATAAAGAAAAAATCTCGGTGATCGAGAAATTTCCACCCACAAAAAATGTCAAGGGTGTGAGAAGCGTTTTGGGTCACGTCGGGTTTTACCGGTAATTTATAAAGGATTTCTCTAAAATTTTCAAGCTAATGAGTGCACTTCTTGAGAAATACGCTCCATTTATCTTTGATGAAGCGTGTTTAAAGGCTTTTGACACTATAAAGGAGAAGTTGGTATCAGCTTCAGTTGTTGTGACACCGGATTGGGAAGCCCCGTTTGAGATAATGTGTTATGTTAGCGATTATGTCATGAGAGAGGTGTTGGGTCAAAAGTGAGAGAAACTCTTCCGGGCCATATATTATGCAAGTCGAACCCTTGACACCACCCAACAAAATTACACAACAACGGAGAAGGAAATGTTGGTGGTTATCTTTATATTGGATAAATTTTGATCTTATCTATTGGCCTCCAAGGTGGTAGTTCATACCGACCATGCTACCATCCGATATTTCTTTGCGAAGAAAGACTCCAAACCACACTTGATTCAGTGGATTCTATTGATGCAAGAGTTTGATCTTGAGATTAAGGAACGGAAGAGGTGTGAAAATGTGGAGGCGGATCATCTATCTCATCTTGTGATGGATGAAGAGAAAGATAAATAAATTCCAATTAAAGAGACTTTTCCGGTTGAGCATGTAATGAGGATTGAAGAAAATACACCATGGTTTGCTAATTTTGTCAACTATTTAGCTTGCGGTGTATTGCCTCCAGATCTCTCCTACCCCCAAAGGAAGAAGTTCTTATCGGATGTGAAACATTACTTGTGGGATGAACCTCTTATCTTTAACAGGTGTTCGGATCAAGTTATGTGACATTCTATCCCAAAAGAGGAAGTTATGGAAGTTATCCAACATTGTCATGATTCTCCTTGCGGAGGGCATTTTGCAGCAACAAGAACGACCTCCAAGGTACTTCAATCTGGTTTTTATTGGCCAACCTTGTTTAAGGATTGCTATACATTTTTGAAAACTTGTGTTTAGTGCCAAATGATGGGTAACTTGGGAAGGAGAGATGAGATTCCTCAAAAGGGTATTCTTGAGGTGGAAATATTTGATGTATGGGGGATTGACTTCATGGGACCTTTTCCTTATTCAAATGGAATGAATATATTCTTGTTGCGATGAATTATGTCTCCAGGTGGGTCGAAGCAATCACCACCGTAAAAAAATGATGCTCAAACGGTAATCACATTCTTTATGAAGAATGTGTTTACAAGATTTGGAGTTCTAAGGGCCATTATTAGCGATGAAGGTTCTCACTTCATCAACAAATCCATGGATCAACTCTTGGTCAAATATGGAGTCAATCACAAGGTTTCCACTACATATCATCCTCAAATAAATGGTTTGGCGGATGTCTCCAACCGTGAAATCAAATCCATTCTTGAGAAGACGGTCAATTTTGATCGAAAAGATTGGTCCTTAAAGCTCGATGATACCTTGTGGGCATACATGACCGCCTTTAAAACTCCAATTGGTATGTCTACTTATAGGTTGGTATTCTAGAAGCGATGTCATCTTCCGGTGGAGATTCAACACAAGGCATATTAGGCTATCAAAAAGTTAAACTTCAATATGAAAGAAGTTGATGCTAAGAGAAGGCTTCAATTGAATGAGTTGGATGGGTTGAGGCTTGAGAGTTATGAAAATGCTAGAATCTACAAAGAAAGGACCAAGAAGTGGCACGATGAACTTATCTCAAGGAAAGAGTTCAAACCGGGTCAACAAGTTCTATTATTCAACTCTCATCTCAAGCTCTTTGGTGGAAAGCTAAAATCGAAGTGGTCCAGACCGTTTACGGTAGTGCAAGCCAAAACTCATGGAGCGGTGATGTTGGAAGGGAATGATGGTACTCAATTTCAAGTCAATGGCCAAAGAGTGAAACCATTTTATCGTGATGAACACTGACAAATTGGTCAAGTTCAATTGGTTGACCCCAACTGCCCCGCTTGATATGAAAAGGGCATCTACCTTGGGGCGATAACTCAAGCGGTTGTCGGGAACAACCCGACATTTTCTAGTTCAGTCTCTTTCTTTAGTCTTGTGAATATTGAGATTAGTGTGATTTTGTCATGGAATGCATTTTGAATCTGAACTTTTGAAATTTTGTAGTTGAGGAAAGAGTGCACAAGCATTCAACAAAGGGGCATGCGAAGCAAGCTTGGAAGGGTATCCCACCAAAAAAGGGTAAGATGAAGTAAATTAGGGTACAAATTCAAGGTTCCAGGGGATGTGAGCGATTGAAAGGAGACCAGTTTACCCCAGTGAGCGACCACCTACATCATTTTTCAAGATTTTCCCATCTGCCCAGGTATTTTTTAAGCGATCAATAGGCAACCAAATGTTTTATGTGAGCGGTCGCTCACCTTTTTTTCACAAATATCCATACTCCCAGTAGGTGCGTGGGCAACCCGTGCGTGGTCCAAATTTGGTTGTGAGTGATCGCGCATCATTATTTTCAAAACTAGTCCGTTGTTCCAGTGGTTGCGTGAGTGATCAGTGGACGATCACAAATTGTCTATGCGGGCTCTCTCACCCTTTTTCAGAGAAATACTCGTGCTTCAGTTGATGTCTGCGCGACCAGTGTGTGATCAATTTGGTACTTTGAGCGATCGCTCATCAAGTTTTCTCAATTACTTTATGCTCTAGGTTTTCCATGAGCGATCGGTGAGAGATCGTTTTTTATGTGTGAGCGGTCGCTCACGTCTAAAAAAAACAAAAAAAACATTTTATTTAGTAACAAGTAAAAATTTTTTTTTACTCCTTCCTTGTCGACCCATACACACATAGATGAATGAAAAAAAAAACAAAGGGGAAAAACAACAAGGAAATTGCTCCTGCTCTTCACTTACCATCGTTTTGTCCTTTGCCTTCCCGCCGGTGACCGAGCCTCTCCTCTCTCTGTCCTCTGTTGCGCAGCAAGTAAGTTTTCCCCTCTCTTCTTCTTGTATCTTGCTGATTCGAACAAGAGAAGTGAGCTAGGGTTCTTTATGATTTGGACTCAAATGTGCGTTTTCTGCTCGATTTCTTACTTAATCATTGCTATGTATCTGTTGAATAACTCGATTTTATAATGATTTTCCCTAGAAATCAAAATTGCAGTAACACTAAATAGCCACTCCCATTTTTGACCGAATGTGTTGCTGACTTTGTACCTTGGGGGGCTGTTCTTTTGCATTCAACTTATTGGAATACTACTCCCAAGCTTCTTGACTATGAATTTTTAATTTTACAGCATATGGTTAAGAATTGTTAAATTAAGAGCATCCATCAATTCTGAAATTTCAAGTTTGTGCAAGGCTTTTAATATTTTTATTTACTTGTGAGTTGATGCTTGGTTGCTGATATTACTTGGTTCATGTTGTCTAGGGGATGATGGATTAAAGTTTGATGTTACATGATTTATGCGTGTATAGCTTGTTAAATTCCATCATTTTTACTAACCACTCTCATATGAAGTTGATTGTTTGCATAGTCTCTAGGAGTATAATTTCTCTGAACCATTGCCACGTTTTCCATTTCTCTTGTGTTACCCATTCATGCTTGATGCTTAATGCCTAGTTTTTCATGTCTTCACCCTCTTCATGGTTACTATTTTTATGGCTCGATTAACGCAATATAATTGATTCTATCTGTCATTCGGATCCTTGTCAACTCTTGCCTTGTTCTTGTTGTAGGTACCATGTCGGCGAAAAGGAAGCAACCTTCTTCTTCCATGGTTTACACTCCTCCAAACTCCGAGTGTTTGGATGATCGCGCAACTCTAGATTACTTCAGCAAGCACAAGAACAAGGGCATCACAGCCCAATTAGGCCTTGATTTTTCTAATCCAAAGACTCAACCTCTTCAAGCACAAATTAACCAACGAGATTGGGGGCTTTTGGCGGAGCATAGAGAGCACTATTGTCAAATGGAAGTGCGATGATTCTATGCAAACCTATTTTCATTGCTGCAGAAGAAAAATAAGAAGAACGGGAAGAAGGACACAGACTCTATTACTCGTGTTTGGGTAAGGGACAAGCAGGTTCCCTTCTCTCCAGAAGCCATCCGCTCAGCATTACAAATCCCTGATATTCCCGAGGATCAGAGGAATCCTTCAAGTTGAGCCCTCTTAGGATGACCTTGCCATAACACTTAACCTTAAGAATAAGTGGGTGCCCGCAAGTAGGGGCAAGGCTCATGTTTATCCATCTAATCAGCTACCCCCCCTGCTGAATGCATTGAATTGGTTTGTTCACCGAAGCATCTCCCCTTTGCAACAAGGATCTAGCATCCGATGGTCCAAGTGCCTGCTTCTCTACAAGATTCAACGTGATTTTTATGTTGATGCTCCTTCCATCATCTTCGAGTCCATCTGTGGTGTCAGCTCCTATGATAACTACAATTGGGCCTTCCCCCAGCTCATTACCCAGATGATTAAAGATGTCGGTGTCAATATGACTCACTTGACATCACATGATGTTGATGTTGGCCCTATTGCGGTAAGAAACATCAAAGCCATGGGAGAAGCACTATCTCACCCGTAGCAACCAACGCAACAAGAGTTGTCAGCCCAAGAACCAACAACTGAAATAACAAAAAATGCAGAGCAAATTGCCAACATGAATCAGGAGCAGGTGGAGGCACTTCTCTTCATAAATGGTCCTAACAATGCCAAGGAAATGCCCGGTGCTATGGCGCACCTTATGATTAAAATGGCATCCTTCACTAACAAACTCTTGTGCAAGATGGATTATGTTGTGGCCAGCAACGAAGCACTTCGCCAAGAGCAGGTCAAGCTTCGGGAAGCAGTCTCCTGCCTCTAAGAACAAGGCAACTCCATCTTTCCTCGCACTATCACCAGTACTGAGACCGATGGTCACTCTCTGATCGACATGTGACGGAGGCCTCTCTTGGCCCCCGTGGTATGACTCTCAATCTTTGCTATTTTATTTCCCCTTCCACATTGAGGACAATGTTATCTTTAAGTTTGGGGGGTGTATGCATATCTTAATTTGATTGGAGGATTGTGAGGATGATTACCATGTGTTGATTGTGATGCTTGCTTTGCTACTTAGTCATTTAAATGTACATATGCACAATTTCTTTTAACAAAAAAAAAAATCAGGATAGTTGTAGATAGTGGCATGCATGTTTAGGAACCCATCCCTTGATTTGAGTTGATGGATAAGTCGGAACATTGTTTACACCTTGTTTTTAATCTAATTGGTTATAAAAAATTGCTTTGGATGCCAAAATGGAGATTTTACCATATGAGACTTTCTGCCTTAACTCTTCTAATGCTTGGATGGTGTGTGATATTTTCCTTATCAATCAGCTCTCTTGGGTGAACCAGATAATGATGAACCACAACCTGTACAACAAGTAAACAAGAGAAATCAAGTAGAGAAGATCATATGAGACGGGGTGTGTAGGATCTACCTTTTGTGTTTTTGGTACCACCCAATATATAGGGTGGTACCAGGCCCTTTAAGAAGGGCATGATTCATGGGATCTTTTCCTTTATGGTGGCTATGTTTGATGAGAGCCGTTATAGGCGTTGGAATGATGTTTGACATCCGGGAGAATTAAATCGAGGGAGCGGTTGTTGCGCCCCTGAATGTTTCTGCCGAGGCCATGGTGGTACGAGGCAATGCTCCCTCGAAGTTGTGTTGCACGTGGGTGCCTCGTAGTTAGGAGATCGTGTTCGGAAATCATATAACCCAGGAATTTCCCGGGGCCTACAAAGAAAGAGCACTTGTCCGGATTGAGTTTCATGTTGTACCTTCTGAAGGACTGGAAAGTTTTCTCGATGTCTTCCATATGGTCTTCGAAAGTCATGCTTTTGACTATTACGTCATCGACATATGCCTCAAGATTTCGGCCGAGCTGGTGGGCGAAGACTTTATTCATTAGTCTGTGGTACGTGGCTTCCGCATTTTTTAAGCCGAAAGGTATCCGAACGTAGTAATATAGGTCATCGCCTATTGTGAAGGCTATTTTTTGTGCATCTGCTGGATCCATGAAAATTTGGTCGTACCCACTTTTAGCGTCCATGAATGTCAGATATTTGTACCTCGATGTTGCATCGACCAGGCGGTTGATGACTGGGAGAGGATATGGATCCTTTGGGCACTGGGTATTGAGACCGGTAAAATCGACGCATAGACTCCAATCGCCGCTGGATTTGTCATCCAAAACAATGTTAGCGAGCCAGTCCGATTAGTGAAGCTCCTTTATTATATTGGCGTTGAGGAGTTTTTTTACTTCCTCTTTTACAAATTGTTTCCTGTCGGAGGCCATGCCTCGGAATTTCTGTCTAACCGGCTTGGAGTCCGGGAATACATTTAACTTATGAGTGATGATAGAGGAATCTACCCCGGGGAGGTCTTTGAGTTTCCATGCAAAGATGTCGAGGTTGGAATAGAGTAGGTGGATGAGTGCAACATTCTCCTTGCCTTTAAGGTCCTTCCCGATTTTGAACTTCTTCCCCAGAATGACTTCAATTTTGTATGTGACCTCACTGAGATGAGGAGTGTCGTCAGTTTCCATTGGGTCATTGTTGGAAGAGGATCTATTTGGAGCAGTGCTGAAGTTAAGCATCGCGACGTAGTTGGTGCGAGACGCCTTCTGGTCAATGTAAATGTTGGCATCGCCTTGGGGGGTTTCGAAGGTGACCGTAAGGGAATATACGTCGCACCTCATATGGAACTCAACCTGACTTGGGCGGCCGATTATTGCGTTAAACGCAGAAGGTACGTCAATAAAGAGGAATTCTATCATGACAGAGTTGTAGTCGAGCGTTTGAAAAAGTGTTTCCCCGATAAGCATGAGGGGAAGTGTGATCACGCCAAGTGTCGGGATGACGTTACCCCCAATACTGAAGGTCGGGCCAGAGCTGTGATTGACCGTGGATAGTGGTATTTTTAGTTTTTCCAGCATATCCTTAAAAAGGACATTGGTATTTTCTCCCGTGTCGATATAGACTCGGCTAGTGTCGTAGCCTGCAATTTGATACCCTTGTTTTATTGGGTTGATGAATGACATTTTATTCCTGATGGTCGATTTGTAAGATCTCCCGAGCATAACGCTTCCTGGCGGCGGAGCCCTCGGACTTGATTATCATGTGAATGGTGCCCGCTGCTGGTGGGACAGGGAGATTATGTCATCGAGGGCTGTTGTGTCGACGGTTTTTGTCCCAGTCTTCTTGGTCATCCTCATGTTTCTGAGCCTTGGGGATGCCGGTGGAGGGTGTGTCGGAGTGGGCGAGGTACTCTTTGAGTTTTCTATCATCGATCATGTCATAAATGAGATGCTTGAGCTGCCAGCATCCTTCAATGTCGTGGCCCTGATCTTTATGATAGTTGCAGAACTTGTCAAGGTCTTTGTTGGTCTTATTGTGGAGTGGTTGTGGCCATCGAGGCACCTTGTTTTGCCTTTCTAGGACCAAAAGGATGTTGGTTCTTGTGTCCTGAAGTGGTGGATGGGGTTCGGCAGACCGGTGTTGGGTAGTGGACACTGGATACCGGGAGGATGAGGTCCCCTTGTCGTATTTACGGCCTTTGTCCGATGGTGCCGATTAAGGGCGGTACGATGGTCGGTTGATTTCCTCTGAGTTCATGAATCTTGTGGTGCGGTCCATGAATTCGCCCATCGAGGTGACCGGGTTCTCGTTGATGTTATAGGCTAGTAAAGATTCATGCTGGAGTCCTTGTGTTATGGAAAGGATTTTCATATCCGTAGAGAGTCCTTGTACTTGGACTGCCTCTGATTGGAAACGTTTGATGTAGTCCCTTAGGGATTCATCTTTTTGCTGTCGTAGCTTCAGAAGGTGGGCGACCATCTTGGGTGGCGGTCAGGAGCCTATGAAATGATGGTGGAAAGCCGTGGTGAGGTCCTTGAAGCACGTTAAGCGTTGGCTTCAGAGGGTGCCGAACCAAGTCGAAGCAGCCCCCTTTAGTGTGGAGCTAAAAGCTTTGTAGAGGATTGCGTCATTGGTCAGGTCATCTCCATTTGGGAGACATATCGACGTAAGTAGTCGATAGGGTCGGAGAGGCCGTTGTAATTTTCCATGGTTGGCATTATGAAACTGTGTGGTGCCTTGACTGCGATTATTGATTCAGTGAATGGTTGCGTCAGGAGTACCTCGATGTCATCAAAAGCTTGGTTTGATGGTTTGACTTATGCCTCGACTAAAGTTCGTCAATGTTGAAATTTCTGAAGGAATTTTCAGCCCAGCCATTGATGTTGGAATTGGCCTTGTTTTTGGGTGGTGGGGTGCCTCGAAAAGAGTTGATTTCTGCACGAATGGTCTGGACCATTAGGGCTTTCATATCTCAAAGGATATTCGATTGGATCAGCTGCATCTGTACTGGATCTATAATCGTAGTTGGATTTTTGGCGGTGCTCGGTCCGTTTGGGGGAATTGGTACCTCGCTATTGTTGAACAGTGGCGGCGTGGGCGCCCATTTTGATTTATCATCGGCGGCTGGCTGTTAGGGTGGCGGCGGGTCACTTGAACTGGAACTGGGGTCCTCCACTTGGGCGTTTCCATTGTTGGTGTTTTTTCGTGTCCTTACCATTGATGCTAATTTTGGAGTGTTAGACGAGAGAGACGTGGTCGTGGGTTTGTTTTCGGTAGACGGTGCTAAAATGATATTGTCTTTATCAATAAGCTCCCTTGGGGTGAACCAGACAATGATGAAACACAACCTGTAGAGCAAGTAAACAAGAGAAATCAGGTAGAGAAGAACAGAGGAGATCGGGTGTGTAGGATCTACCTTTTGTGTGGTTGGTACCACTGATGAATGTACAAACACTCACATATTTCCGAGGTGTTTAGAGGATAATCTTCATCATTTATGCCTGATTTGGAAATCCTTAAATGCATTTTACTTATAACTTTCTAAATCTTACAGGATGCACACTTTAAGGTGAAAGAAGAGCAAAAGAGCGTAAAATGAAGGTTCGGGATGAAGATTATCGACAAGCGGAGCACATGAGTCCATCCCGAACTAGATTGAAGAGTCGGAGCACAAGCGAATCATCTTCCAGGCCAAATTACATAGAACAAGAAGTTGGAGGACCGAAATGGAGGCTTGAGAAAGCCACTTCCATGCGCCATGCACCAGAAGAATGCCGCGACTTATGACGCCTTAAGGGCGCAACATACCGGCGCCCCCTTGGAGCAACTTACCTGCACCCAGCATAGAACCAGTGCCTCTTTTGGTGCCTCAACGGCGCACCTCCATGGCACCCTAGCTAGAACCGGCCCACTTCTTGGCGCCTTAAAGGCATTCCTTGCCCGCGCCTTGTACAAGCCGGTGCCCTAAATTGGCGCCTTAAGGGCGCATGATACCTGCGCCCCATGTTACCCGTTTGAATTGTAAATGCCACATCTTCAAGGCTCAACAAATGGCGCTGAACAAGTTCGCTGGAAATTCTCTCTCCCCAAACGGTTACGAATTCTTATCCGGATTTTGGGCGTGCGTGAAAACCAGTTTACCCTTAGGAATTTACTCTTTCAAGACCAAAGTGTTCAGGGTCAATTTAGACTTTACAAAATGCCTATATATAGTTTTGGGCTGGTTAATTCATACACACACACAATTCTAGAGCTACGAATTTGGGAGCACTTTTGGGAGCTC
>JBBYHH010254106.1:0-12944 GCA_038382905.1 Daphne laureola
AGTTATTCCATTTATTATTTGTGGTGTTAGTTGACCTTAAGATTTTTAGGATTAACTACTCTTATTATCACTAATATATCTAACCCTAACACTTCAAACCTAAGATTTTGTTTCTTTTATTTCTCTCTCCCCAGCCGGCCATCCTGTCTAACCATCGTTATCGCTTGATCACCGCCACGACGCGGATGAACTTATGCTAGAGAAACGCAGGCGAGCTCATACCGTTACGACATAGGTGAGCGAGGGTTACTTTTTAACTGTTTTAGAATAAGATAGTGTAATTACCGCTAAAATATTTAAGAGTCAACTAAAATTATAAATGATCAATAAAATAATTGAAAATTTTACTAAATCTTCAAGGGATAACTGTATATTGTTTTCAATAGAGGGGACAAACTCAAAGTTTCACGAGACCTCATGGTTTGTTTTGTAATTTACTCTATCTGATTTGATAACGCAAGCGCAACGTGTAAATGGGCGAGGCAGCAGGGAGCAGAGAAGTAATCAAGTCGCTCACGCGGTTGTCATGTCCACACACACACATATATAAGGACGATCCTGTAATTTTCCCTTTCGCCGTCTCTTCTCTGTATTTTCTTCCCACTTTCTTTCTTTCTTTCTTTCTCAGCTCTTTGAAAAAACCCAGCTACCAGTTCTTATTTTTTCTGGACCCAATTCTATTCTGTTAGCTTGCTGATGGGTAACTGTTTGGATTCCTCAGCAAAAGTTGAAACCACCCACACCTCCTCCCACGCCATTTCCGGTAAAATTCATCATCTTTGATTGTTTACATGTTCATTGTCCTACTGATTCTGTTTATTTTCTCTAAAGATCATTACTTTCCCTAATCTGATTGAGGTCTATGTGATTTCTAAGAACTTGGTTTTAGTGTTTCCCGCTTGTGCTTACTACTACTTCATTTCTCTTGACCTGGAAAGATTGTTTTTTTAATAAGGAATTTCTGTCTGGAATGTTGTGGTGACATATTTTGGAACTTGGTGCTACATGGGTATATGTTAATGAATAGTAGTAGCATAATGATGATCTTCAATGGTTCCTGTATCTTGAGTAGTGATTAAATTAAATACAGGCATCATCTGCACATCGTATTCAACAGGTTGTTTTTCAGCTGCTTGAGTTTTTATTTCATTTAGTAGTAGTACTATTTTGTTGAAAGATTATGGCTTTTTTGTACTTGCTTCCCTTGAGCTCAAAATCTTAGGCTTTTTCTCATTTGCTTCAGGAACCTCAAGGGCGTCTAGTAAAACCAGCCGGGCTTCAGTTCCTTCAACACTCTCTATACCATCTTACAGTGACAGAAGCATTAATTCTGAATGTCTTCCCACCCCAAGATCCGAAGGAGAAATATTGTCATCTCCGAATTTGAAGCCATTCAGTTTCAACGAGCTCAAGAATGCGACGAGGAATTTCCGGCCTGACAGTCTTCTTGGTGAAGGTGGATTTGGTTATGTTTTCAAAGGATGGCTTGATGAACATACTCTTTCTGCAGCAAGACCTGGGTCCGGGATGGTTGTTGCGGTTAAGAAGCTTAAACCTGAAGGTTTCCAAGGGCACAAGGAGTGGTTGGTGCGTCTCGTCTTAGATTTGAAGCTTCTGTTGTTAGTTATTTTAGTTCACTAAGTAGTCTATAAGCTGAGATATTGTCAATTTCAGACAGAGGTTAACTATCTTGGCCAACTTCATCATCCGAATCTAGTGAAACTAATTGGGTATTGCTTGGAGGGTGAGAACCGCCTATTGGTTTATGAGTTCATGCCGAAAGGGAGTTTAGAGAATCATCTTTTCAGAAGTAAGTTTCACTTCCCATGAGCTTATCAGCCGTCTCCTGTTATTTCAACTACAACTTCTCTAGCTCCGTAAGAGCCTCATTCACATAACTGAGTTCTGCAAGGTCGAGAATAAAGTCGAATCATTGTAGACTTTAATTATCAGCTTGGTTGTGCACCTATGTTTCCTTTCAAATTCTCTGCATAATATCGATATCTGGATTATAAAGATCTTATCTTATCGTTTGCTGGATCTGGTTTTATAGGAGGGCCACAACCACTTTCATGGGCAGTGAGGATGAAGGTGGCTATCGGTGCTGCTAGAGGGCTTTCTTTCCTTCATGATGCAAAGTCTCAAGTCATATATCGTGATTTTAAAGCATCAAACATTCTTCTAGATGGGGTATGTATGGTAAATAGAATTATTTTGGTTTTTAATTGCTATATCATCTTAAAGCAGTCTTGGTGTGTATTTGCCGCTACCTGGTGGTACTGAGGATAAGAATGGTTGGAATGCAGGAGTTTAATGCAAAACTATCCGATTTTGGGCTAGCAAAGGCGGGGCCAACCGGTGATAGGACTCATGTTTCAACTCAGGTCATGGGGACACAGGGCTATGCAGCTCCTGAATATGTTGCAACAGGTTAGTTGGACATTCATTGCATTTCTGCCTAATATTTCGCTCTCGCATTTGTGAGTGCCGGATGAGAATTAACGCAATGAGATGAGACAGGATACGTTCATCAAGAGAATAATATGTTGTGATTGATTTTCTCATGAAAAGCTTCAAATGGCAACAGGTCGACTGACTGCGAAGAGCGATGTGTACAGTTTCGGAGTTGTGTTGCTTGAACTATTGTCTGGAAGACGTGCTGTTGATAAAACTAAAGTCGGGGTTGAACAGAGTCTAGTAGACTGGGCGAAACCATACTTAAGCGATAAACGAAGACTGTTCCGGATAATGGACACTAAGCTGGAGGGCCAGTACCCGCAGAAATCTGCCTTCAGAGCAGCCACGGTTGCCTTCAAGTGTCTTAACACTGAAGCGAAGCTGCGGCCTCGGATGTCTGAAGTACTGGTAACGTTGGAGGAGCTCGACGCACCTAAGAACTCAAGTAGACAACATCAAACAGAGCAGCAGGGCTCTCATGTTCCTGTCCGGAAGTCCCCAATTCGGCATCATCGGTCACCTCTAAATACAACCCCAAGTGCATCTCCATTAGCTTCCCAGAGACCATTGCCACGAGTTCGGTAATCAGATCAGAGAAGCTTCTTCATCTGTAAATATAACCACAACCCAAGTGCATCTCCATTTTGCAGGAAGTGTGATGTCCATGGCTTGTTGTTTCTTGATTTCTTATCAGGAAATCTGTTCCGGGTGCAAATTCTAGCTGGATGTATACATCAGATTGTCAATATTTTTTACCCTAGAATGTCATAGTATTGTTGTAATCTGTTCAATGTTAGATTGATTTGCACCCCAGAGTATTTCATAAAACTCAAATTGTGTTCATGCATCATATTCTTTATCCCTACAAAAAATACTATCATTATTAGACTTACATGTATATTGGGCAAATTTGTCTGCAAGCAAAAATGATTCTTTTTATTCTGTATCGGAAAATAACAGACTGAATATTTAATATGTAGTTCTTGAAAAAAAAAAAAATCAGTAGCTGGTAAACAGTGGTAGAGTACTTGATAACTAATGAAATGGGTTAGCAAACAAATAAAACTAATGAAATGAATTGGACAGAAATTGCAATTGTTGAAATCAAATAGGGTTTCTTGCTTGACAACACTGAAAGGTTTCTTGTTTACCAAGAAAAGAAGGAAAGAAGAAAACTTGATATCTGTATGATAAAAAAGACAACTTTGCAGATAAAACAAAAAGGAAATTACACATCTATATAAGTTGAATACTAGTTTGTAAGTTGTAAGAGAGTATTGTCAAGTGCCACCAGGAGTTCCCCCAAACACTTCAGTGGGAAGAAAGTGCAAAGAGCACAGCATATTATGTCCCAATGAAGTGTTCAAGGGAACTCTAGGGAACACTTGACTTGATTGAGAATGCTATACTTTGCTTGGTTTGAATGCTTAGAGACCATTACTTGCCCTGTATTTATAGGCCACTCTACCCTAAAAACGTGGGGTGTTGAGATCCACCCACTTGCAGGCAATGTGAAACTGAACTTGGACACAATTTGGGGACAAATGAAAGAAAAAAGAGCATCACACCAGAAGCTTTGGTTTCGCTCCCGTTGCGCCGAATCTGAATCGGAACTGTTGTTTTCAGAGAATGTGAAACCTGGGTTTCTTTCTTTTCTACTTTGGGCATGTCTTCTTGCAGAATTTGGGCTTCAAAAGTTCAAACGACTCCAGCTTTGAGAGACACACAACCCTGACACCACAGTCACAACTCTGCCTCTTTTCCAAGATTGTGTCCAGGTTCATCCCAAAGTTTCAGATTCAAGGAAAAGAAAATTCTTTCAACTTGAGAGTGGGTCATGGACAACTCTGGACTGTCAGGACAATTCTGTCTTCTTGAGGCATTCAAGATTAGGTATATCTAAACACTGGAAATTGGAAAAGGAAAAATAGAGGATTAAAAGTGAAAGTGTAAAATTTGAAAATGAAAACATGAAAAATTCAGTCTGAATATGTAGTGTTGAAGTTTGTGATCCACATTGAATGATTAGTAGTTTTATTTATCTTTGAAGATGAAAGTTTTAGGTTCAAATGTCAGTGTACAGCAACATTTGCAATATTCTTTCTGGGAACACTTGAAGCATATTCTTATCTTTATGGTGGATAATAAGCTCAAATTGATATCATTATTGTTAATTGTGGTAATCAAAATTGAAGATGACATTTTTTTCAAATGGTCATTTACAATATTGGAGAGTTTGTAGTTGAATAAGAATTGACTCTCTTTCTGGAGGCAAGAATGAGACCATGGTAACAAGAAAGAGATTAGGCTATATCTGGTGACAAAGCCTGATTCTTGACTAACATGCCCTCTTCTATTGACACCACTCAACCCTAATACTCCTTAAGAAACATATTCGGTTTCTTCGTGTGGTTGTGTTTGACAACAACTTTTTCAAATAACTATTGTATTTCGAACAATCTATCCACAAGTAATTTTTAGTATTTAATTGTAATTGTTTGATCTAATCTGTTAAAATTTTATCCAAAATGTTCTAATTAATTGAAACAGACGACTTAATCTCATCTTTACGCATTTTGACGGCCAAACATGCCCTAGACTCTCTCACAAGGGATTGTGTGAAGGAATATACGCTTCTCCATTCTTCATCTTCCCTAAATCTCCGGCCAGGTTCATTTGTCTATCACTTCTGCAGTTGTTCTGCTCACTGCATTTCTTTCTGGTCCCCTCACTAAAAAGAAAGAAAAGGAATGGGGAAAATAAAGGAAATGATTTGATTTTCTTTCTGTTTTCCTCTTTGCCACTTAACATGCATGTCAATGGTTCTCTTATGCATGGGATGGGAGCGCTATAAATAGCAGCTCTAGGGTTAGCTTCAATTTGTCAACAAACTGTGAAAGAAAGAAAGAAGTCAGGTGTCTTCTGGAGTTCCTCTGATCACTTCATTGGGACCTGTTTCTGGTGCCCTTCAAAATTTGGGGTTACCCTAAACCTACTGAAGTGTTTGGGGGAACTCTGGCAGTCACTTGACATTATCATCACCATCAACCAAACTTCAACCTTGATTTCCTGCTTCCTTCTGCTACTTACTTTCACACACAATCTAACTTGTCTACTTGCTTGCATTAGGTATTTCAGATTGACTACTCTATGTAAATGCAACAACTGCAGTGAAAATCAGTCCGAAAAATGCAATGCCAGATACAATTGTAGACAATATGTTGGTTAGGTATGGGATGAAGTGAGATGAGATAGAAAAGGAGGCTTCAACACAACTAAACTCCACAAGTTCTCACCTTCAGACTATACACGATGAACGAGAAAAAACGTGAAGGAAGATGCTGAAAATGGTAGCCACAATAAAGTATAGGAAGAACATTTTTTGTAAACATTTACTCTTCTACTCAAAATGCCTCATCTTGATAATCAGTTAGACCTTCCTTTTTAAGTGCAAAAGTGCTCACAAACTGACCACACCCCATGAAAGTAGACTGCTGTGATGGTTATATGTCGACACATCAGCTCTGCAAGTTATAAGTTCAATCACCTCCTCCAATCTGCTTTCATCCCCTTATCTGAAACAAAAATGGCAGTAAGAAGGTTAGGATCAGGAACGACCATATCTAGCATGTGTTTTAGCAAACAAAATCTACAGATGATTATGAAATTTCAAGTTGGGCTTTTCGTCGCTTAGTTTCACAGGTTAAAAAAGACAACTTGAGAGCAGAAAGGTTCAAAATGAATTTTAAGGCTGAGTTTTGGGTAAGAAGTTTGAGGGAAAAGTTTTAATTTCTGAGAAGTAGATGGAAATTGTCAAAGAAATAATTGGAGGGAAGTTTGGTTTAAAGAAAAAGGTAATGAACACAGCCTAGAGCGAAAAACATGAAATTTGGTCATTTTGCGTTGCGAACAAGCATATTAAGAAATAAAGAGCATGGAGGCCACAGGCAGCCAACATCTGGATAGAACACATTCTTACCACTAGCATCTCTGGAAGATGTCAAGGACTTGTCACTCCTAAAACCTCCTTTTCCAGCAGATTGAACAAGTTTTTGGGCTCGTGGCGACTGCGAACTGAAGCTGGCAGTGGTTGAAGATGGCAGAGAATGTCGCCTGGTCGTTCCATTTTTCTCGATGATATCATGAGCAAGTCTTGGTGAACTTTGACCTCTGAGCTTGGCTTTAGCCGATTCAGTTGGTGCCATATAACTAGGCACTCTAGGTGTCTTCTGTAATACATTCTCATCTTGATCAATCTTTACAGGCAAAGAAGTTCTTCTCTGACTTACCTTTAAGTTTTCATTGCCGATGTCAGCATTTTTAGCGCTTAATTCCTTTTCTGTTCTCTGACCATTCTCATACAAACCATTGTCCTTCACATGTTCTGAACTGAGATCATGATTGTTAGTAGAATCATCTGCAATTGAAAGTGTCTGACTTGCCCCAAGATTCGATGGTTTGGGCAACAGTTCTGTCATATTTGTAACTGTCTTGGGAGATTTCAGTTCGAGGACCTCAGAGGCAGGAGCACTAACAGCAATGTTCTTCAGCTTCTGCTTTGGTTTCTCAAAGCCAGCCTCGATCCTATCAGATACCTCTTTCTTCAAGTCAGAAGATTTACCGCCACGCTTCGTCTTCTCTACGATTGTTTGAGAATCTTCCATAACTGAACCATTAGAAAGTTTCCTTGGATTACGTTTAGGTTTCTCATCCGAAGTTGAATGACTGGAGCCATTCTCAACATTTGCACCGGACACTTTCCGCAAACTCCGTTTTGTGTTTTCTTCATTTCTAATTTTCTGAGAACTTCCATGTGTATGGGACTTTGAGGGTACTTTCCTTGACTGCTGTGGAGAGGATTCCCAGAATCGAGAGCTCATCCAACGACTGAGCCACTCCCAATTTGAGTTAGGTTCTCCATGAACATACTGAAGCCGTAAAGGCAGCACCTTATGCGATGGCACCAGAAGCTGCAAGAAAAGCAAAATCATAAGAATCATAGCTTAAGCAGGCAGCATTACAATGATTTGTAAGAGGTTAGAAAACCACAATGGCTTGTAGGGTATCGGATAATTTACACAAGTTATGAGTATAACCATTGTCCCAGCATGACTGAGTTGATAAATACTCGTATTCAACAAAATATTATCTAACCTTCTGAATGAGAGCATTATTTGATGAATTCTTCACCCCGGTAGAAGTGGTCACTGTAACGGCATCATAACCTTTAGCAGACTGATTCAAGGGGATAACGGTTAGATAAGAAACAAGTAGAGGAGAGCAGAGTTTAAAAAAAAAATACTTTCACTAGTTCCTAGCTCAGCTTAATAGAAAAACAAAATAAAATAAAACCCGTTGCTCAAGTGTGACCTATAGGTGGTAATACGGTAAAATTTCTGGTGGTGTGAATGTGACCTTTAGATGGTGATACAAAAGACAGGGTTTAGTGTTACTTGATTATAGGTCAAAATGGGAAATGAACATAATTCGTAAAATGAATCACAACAATAACGCATTTCTATTACCTTAGTCCTTTGGATAACTTGAACTGTGACTGAAGCCCTACCTCTTAAAATACCTTAATGAACATAGGCAGATGATCATGAAAATTAAAAGGATTATTGCAAGAATGAATTTTACCCAATTCAACCTAGTGAACATTACCTAATGTCATTCTTCTCAGTACTTGCATATGAATTTTATCGGTCATAACCTTAGTATACTTTCAATGAAGATACAAGAAATTATCTGCTTTTACTTTTTGGCAGATTCAATGTATTGGAAGAAAAAACTTAACATCATTCCTTCGATTAGACAAGTATGGTACCTGGAGCCTATTTTCACGAATTTTTAGAACTTCAATCCCGATATCTGAACGTCTGATCTTCTGACCGCGTGTTAGTGCCTGAAACTTTATAATGCCCCAGGCACAATACAACGTAGCAACTGCCTGTCTTCTGACCAGGTGACCACGAATAACTGCTTGAAGTCTCACAATGCCCTTCAGAGTTTGAAATGCTCGACGAGCCTGCAAGTATAGAAGTGGTTCCAATAGCACCAACAGAACAAGTAACAGAGCTTTTAATATCATTACTTTTGATGTGAGTGGAGGTATTTAGAATTTTATAAACAAATTTATTTGAAGTCTTAAGAAGAAAATTACTGATGTCAATAGTTTCAGATATGCTAACTTGCTAAGCATGAGTTCCAGCATGGCCATTTCAAATAGACTGCATAATTTCTCACATAGTAATTATTTTTCTTACAGTAAGAAGCATGAACTTGCACTTGCTGAGTAAAAAAGTAAGAAAAATTCTATGAAGAACAATCATACCATTACAACTGAATTATCTTTGGAACATGATGAACAAGAGCGTTCCAAATATGTGATAAATTATTGTTAGAAAAAATAAATAGGTATGTAAGCTTTTAAAAGGAAAACCCAAGTTGAAAATCTCACAAGGGACTTCCAAATTTAAAACCTTTGGAGATGGTCATATTAAAGTAATCAGAAACGCACAGAAAATGCTGCAAAACTGATTTGGCACATAATCTTAAAGAAACATTTTTCTAGAAGGTGCGACTTACCAGATAACCACGAAATACTGCCTGCACCCTTGCTGCAGCTAGCTCCTCAAGCTGTTGAACATCAAGAGTGTCAGGCTCTTGGCTAGGAGCAACAACAACAGTATTACTGTTTGCATTTTCTGATTGAGAAGCAACCCCATCATCTTGCGATTCGGGAGGCAAACCCGCATGTACATCATTTTGTTGCAGCAAACCACTTGCTGGGATTAGAGATGAAGTTGGGGGAGGATCCACGAATGATTCGGTTACCTCAGGAGAAACCAAGACCTCTTCTTTGGTTGCAGGATTCTTCAAATAGAAAATAGTGAGCTCATTAGAAAGCAAGTTTTACAAACATCAAGACAGATACACACATGACAAAGTTGTAGGACAAAGGAATGCTCAATTTGATACCTTTACCCTCCCTTTTGATAAATTAGACTTTGAACTCTTCTTTCCAAGGAGGTGCCTGATCCATTTTCCAGGTGATTTTCTCATCTTTGCAGAACCAACTAATTTGAAAATATGGGTTCCTAAAGTTTGGACATTTGCCATAGGTTAAAAAGCAAGTCGAATCCGCACACAACTCTTTGCACATTAAACAAAAAACTACAAGAAACTCCACTAAAAGGAATGGAAGAAGAAACTAAATAAGTTCAAACAAACTGCTTAAGCTGGACATACAACAAGAGAAGCCCATAGTAACCAGATTCTGTGGACATAAGAAGCTCAACTTGGCTTTGTTACTAAGTTGCCAAAATACAAAAAGATTCAAACTTTTTGGAGCTAGGAAATGGAAAGTGGTAAGTAACCAAACCAGGTTAAGCTGGATCCAAAGCCCATTACCTGGGAATGTTTGGATTCACCTGTAAACTTCAATCATCCTGAACCAGACAAGAAGACGAAGCATTTAAAGGAAGGCAAACAGAACAGAAAATGAAACCGTAGATCTGAAGAACGAATCTGAAAACGAGACAACATGAAAAGAAGGGAACTTTGCAATGTTAAACGAACCAGGAAAAGGAAAAGATACCAGGAACTGTCAGTCGAAGGTGGAGGGATCCAAAGAGAGGTGAGCTGAGCTGATCCTGAAACTGAAACTGAAGATCCCTCCCGCTGGCACTAGTGAACAAAAGTAGACAGAAATGATGGCCCAATTTGATCTAAGAAAATGGAATTTGGGACAAACGACATTGCACCTTCCTGATTTCTAAGTGGACCTCAATAATCGGACCCATGAAATGAAACTCAAAGAAATGGTTATGTCTTATCTTATGTCCACAGAATTTACGTTATATTGCACTTTAGTCCCTAAACCTAAAAACATCCGTACTAATAATCTTATATATATTTTTTTTGGATTGTACACTTTCCTTTCCTTTTAAGTTATCAAACTATTCTTACTTTATCTTAATTTTTCTATCTCATTTTTTATACAAGATCTACTAAAAAACAATTATGTCAAACTACATAAAATTTTATATTCACCTTAATCTTCGCATTCACACAAAATATAAGATTATTTGGGAACGGAGGAAGTATTGTTGGTTTGAGAGTAAGAAATTAAGATAGACATATAAGATAATTGTAATTTTTTTAGTTGAAATATAAGTGAAGGGTAATAAGGTAAAATTGATATATAAAAGTTCCCTAAAAATAAAATATATTAATTTTACTGGGATAAGAAGTATATCTGAATCAGACTGTGATTTCTATACTAATGTTTAGTCTTAGCAGAAAAGAAATTTAAGGTGAAGACTAAATTTGGTGCATTTTGTAGTTGGGATATTGAAGTGTGGAAGTATGTGTAATGTGGATAAGATTGGTGCATTCTGCCCCCAAGGATGTATGCATGATGAGTAGGGTTGTTTTTGGTTGTTGAATGTTTCTAAAATTTCTTTTTTTGCTAAGTTAAACTGAAACATCTCACTAGCTACCTAGTTGTGGGCTAGGACAAGTTTGGTCAAGATAGATGCCATGCCAACATCTCTCTTCTCTTGTTGCTGGTAGGGGGGATTCACTTGAAATTTGTCGCTTAGGGTACTCATAAATCTTCTTCTTCTTTTTTTAAATAAATTATTAAAGATGCTTTTTTCTACTTCTTCTTCTATCTTAAAAAAATTTGAATATTTTATTTTCAGTATTTAATCTATTATTTTTTTTTTTTTAATATTTTGATGTAAAAATTTAAATAATTTATATACAAATGATAATTCAAAATTTCTAATTTTTAAATATATATTTTTTTAATTTTTTTTAATAAATTCTTTCTAATAATTATTTAAATTAAATATAATATCAAAAATCAAATATTTAAAATAAATTGGGACGGAGGTAGTATTATACTTCTATGTCTCAAAATGATTTGAATGATTAATGCAAGAAAGAGATAAAAAAGTACCCAAAACTATCTTTCATGTTGTTCTTTTTAGGTGTAGTGAATTCAGATTTAGATTTTTTTTTTTCAAAGAGAGTTATGTTTGGGTGGGTTTTTCAATATGGAAATCCTTTCTTCTACTTATTCGGTACCAGTTTCTTTCATACATTGGTTTTTTTGTTATAATTTGACATAAATTTCAAAAAAATGTATCTATTAAAACAAATTTTAAAAAAATACGTTTAGGATTTACATATTGCAAAGATTCTAAATATATTTTTTCTAAATTTGTTTAACAAACATATTTTTATGGAATTTATGTTAAATTATAATAAAAAAATCAATGTATCAAAGAAATTTCAACGAAGAGAGTATAAAAAAAACCAGTGCTGAAACTTGAGGATAATAAAACAAAATTATCAAAGATAAAGGAAATTGAGGATCGAAAGATTTCTCTAAAATGATTCTCTTCTTTTTTTGCGATAACCTAGAAAAAATACGATTGAATGTGTTTTTTATTTTTTATTTTTGGTAAGAGGGGGGATAGCGTAGTAAACTACTATTTCCGGACTTAAATAATTGTATCATTTTATTTTCATGTGTCAAAATTTAATATTTAATTTAAATATTTATAAAAATAAATAATATAAAGAAATTTAAAAAAGGTATATTACGAATTATAATATATATAAAAAAAATTAATTTTAGGTGTCTAAACATGCATGAAAAAATTAAAGATTAATTACTTTTAAACAACTAAAATAAATTATGTATTAATCTTTGAAGTACGGAGTAATAAATAACGCAACTTCAAAATATTATGCTCTAATTTTGCTCCAGAAAAGTGCTAGGTGGACATTTTTTTTTTTTAACAGAAAGCGACTTATTATTATTTCAAGAAATAAAACAAGTCAAAGTATATCAAAGTTAAAGTATTCGAAAACAAAAACATAACCCAAAGTAAAGCTAGAATAAAGAGAAATAGATGGGGGAGTGAGACTCCCTTGGAGAAATAAACAGAGCCAAAACATGCTAGAACCATGAGTAGGACCACCCCGGTAGCAAGCTTCCTCCTGAACAGACTGTTGTTAAGCCGGACAAATGCACATAAAGCCATAGTGGAGAATATAGATCCTCGATCTCGAACGCGACACACCAAAAAGGCTCCCATGGAACCCAATGTCATCTCACTACACGTGTGCGGCCAGAGCGAAAACTGTCAAACCAATGAGACTCCGGCAAAGAGCAAAAGCAGAAGACTCTCAAACCACAAATATCTCAAAGCAACAAAAATGAACTAGTAAGCAAAAAAGATGAACAAAAGAGTCATACTAAGAAACCCGAAGCAAACAAGGACGGCTCGTAGGCCAGTCGCTCCATTCCCTGACGATCAAAGCGCAGGGTGAGACAGGAAGTCCCCCTGCCCCACCAAGCTTCGTCAAATAGTCTCGGCCACCGCATCTGAGATACGTGTCTTCTTTCGAGTAGTTCCGACCCCCAGTGCTGCTGACTTCCCTTGCCCCTTGTTCGGACGCCTTGTACT
>JBBYHH010254216.1:0-12943 GCA_038382905.1 Daphne laureola
CTCCAAATTTCAACCATAGTTTTAGGAGTTCCTCAACATCACTAAAACACTTTCACCATAATTTTTCTCAACAAAAACACACATAAAATCATAGGTTGCATTTTTAGCCTTAATGAGAAAACCATGTTCCAAAATGATTTTCAACATACTCCAAGTATTAAACTTGCTCCAAATATACCAAAGAACAATAGTCAAGCATCATAATAAATTTCCAACATGCTTTAAATTTTATTCTACCACCAAACTTCATTTAAACAAATTTTTTCTTTATAAACTCAACAATAACATTAAAGGTTACCTTTTAAGCTTTCAACCAAGTGTTGGTTGTGAGGTTTCCTTCCCCAAAATGCCTTGTGATTTTCAGCCCAACTAAGAAATAATAGGAGATGAGTTTAGTAAATTTCAATACTTTATTTCACTTAGAAACAACCATCAAATAACTCACCTAATGATTTCTCTTGAGCTTTTTTTGATGAACCTTAAAAAAATCCTCCTCCTAAATCCCTTGATGATTTTGGCCAAGCTAGAAAAAATAGGAGAGAAGAGTCATTTTCCATTTACAAGCTTTGTTTCATAAGAAAACTTGATGAAACAAGCTTACCTGAGATCTCTCTTGATCTCTTGTTGATTTTGGTTTTGTTGATGAACTTCTTGCACCTTCTTGATCCTTGGAATCTCACCACTTGAAGGCTTGAGGATGAAGAAGATGTTGGAGGCAAGAAAGGAAGAAGAATGGAAGACAAACTCTTGTGAAATGAGGGAGGGAGGCCGGCGGTTTCAAATGGGGAAAGGGATAGTGTTTTTGTCTTAATGTTTGATATTGGTAATATGAAGTGAGGTAAGTGGGAATGTAAGAGAGGGAGGGCCGGGTTGGACATGAGAGAGGGGAGGGAAGTGACTTAGTTTATTAGTTTTTAGGGTTTAGGGGTAAGGAACCAAGATCCTAGATTTAAGGCTTTACTTTTTATGTTTTAATGACTAAGATATGGTAGACTACTCTAGATAAAGGCTACTAAATCCCATTAATTCAGCTGCCCCCTATTAATTTAGGTTAATGGGTTTTTTCATCCATTTTTTTGTAACGACCATTTTGTCCTCCGAAACCGCAAATTATTAAAATGTCCCAAACCTCTCGGAACATCTTAAAACACTTAAATCTCGTTGAATCGAGGTAAAATATAATCCCGAGATATGGAACTTCATTAATCACCATGTAATTTATTGATAATTACAAAGTTATCAAGAATTAAATTGAATTATCTGGGAATTACATATCCAAAATAAATACGTTCAGAGTGACCGTAACAGATCACATACCATGTTTTCTTGCTCGCTCTATGGTCGCTCATACAAATCCTGCAAAGGTGAGCGATCGCCCACTGTCTTCTTCAGTCGCACACCAATCGCTCACTTGTCTGATGCCTCTCAAATTCCCCCAACTTCTCCAAAAAGTCTAGTTTGGTCATTCCCTTCACTTTTCCTTGAAAATCAGCTGGTTTTGGAATCCTTTTCTCCATTTCCTCCGTGAATATGTGATACCTGCAAATCCACTTGTGACAACACTAAGAACTAGCAATAAGTCCATCAAAGTCAATGTTTATAAGTGAAATATATATCAATAAAGCACACTCATCACACCCCCAAACTTAAATGGTTGCTAGTCCGTAGCAACTACACTATCTATATGCAGCTAAGTCAAACATGCAACTAACCTATCTAAATGCAGGAAGTCTAGCAACACCTAACAAGTTAATTCACAAGCTAAAATTCATTATTAACAAATCAATAGGTTAATCCAATAGGTTATGAAACTTTGCCTCAGATACCAAAAAATGGAGGGTCACTCCCTAAGTGTATACTCTCCAATTTCTAGAGAAAGGGTGATGTGTTTTCTTATGGATTAAGAAATACTTTTGAAAGATCTTCTTCTTGACTAGAAATAAATGATAAAAGTGGCCAACACCCCCTCTTAAATCCAAGAATTGGTTCAAGCAAAAGTGAAGTTTTTCCAAGGGAAGGAAGATGGATCCAACACCTCTTTCTTCAAGAGAAAGCAACTTAGATTTTGATAAACTTGATCAAGAGAACTTGAACAAGAGGTGAGTGAAAAAGTGAAGAGAATAAAAATGAGAACTTATCTCAAATCAAAGTATAATCTTCATATAAAAAATATCTCCCACAAATGTAAAAACAACCTCTGTTTATAGGTAGAGAATTGACATAGGGAAGAAATAAAAATAAACGCAAATTACAAATAAAATTATGGAAAAATAACTCTATACTAATTGACCAATTTAATTGTAGCATTAGTGGTCAATTGATTGCTTGAAACCTTTGGATATGAAAGGACAAGAATGTAGAATTTCATGAAATTGTCTCTTGTCCTCCAAATTCTTTCATATTGTCACTTAAGTCCTTGAGGATTCCAAAGTGGTTTATTTCATGCTCTTCCTAGATCCAAATGATGACGAGAAGATTTAGGTTACTTTTTTAAGCTTGCCTTTTGAATTTGGTACTTCTCCATGTTTTTCTCCAACTTCTTTTATGTTGACACTTAAGTCTTCAACTTTGATAATGTTCTCATTTAGGTTCTTGAGTGGATTCATATCAGGGCATGTGTCCCCAGTAAAATTTTACAAATTATAGTACTAGTGGTAGTATTTTCTGAACTAAACAAACTATAGGGACTATTCTGACAAAACGTACATAGTTGAAGGATTAACTAATAATTAAAGCCAAAAGGAAAAAAGAAGCCATGTGCGCATGGATCGGGAGTTCTCTGCGTGCTTGCTTAGGGAAGAAAATGGGTAAATTATTTTTTGCCTCCTAATATTATGTACTAAATCTTTCCATTCAAATCACAAAACTAGTTATTTTATTATAAAAATCTTACAACTTTGATATATGTTGAGAATTAATCCTAAATATTTTTAACCATATTAACAAATAAGAATGTTAATAATTCATAAAACTGAAATATTTTATCATTATTTTGAACAAATAATTAGATAAAATAGCTTAAAAAAATTATTACACTTTAAGGTTTTAAACAAAATTTATCATTTAGTGTAACATTTTTAGTTGCTATTATCTCCTCAACCACTCCACCCGGCACACTTCTTTTTACAATTTTTAATTGTTAAACCTTTTTTATATTCAAATTAAGGGAATCGTGGATATCTAATGTGAAATTTTAAAATTATCAAAAACAATTTTTTAAAAGAAAAACTTAAGAAATACAGAAATTATGCCCCCACACACTAAAAATATTCTTGTGCCCGTCACTGGTGGCTGACCTAGAATGAAATTATTGTGGAAGTAAATTTTCTTTTGGTGTCTAACTTTTTTTACTTTGTACTGTCCTATTTGATTTCTAAATTTTTGTTTGATTAATATGATTACTAAAAAGAATTTGTTAAAAGACTTTGAAAGAAATTTATTTAAAAACTAGAAACATTGGATTTACATTTTGATATACACCTAATAAATTTTAATATCAAAATGTTGGAGAATAAAATCATACATAAATTTCTATAACTTTTTTTTTTTAAAGAAAACGGCTTGTCATTATTTTCAAAAAAAATAATACAAGTCAATGTTTATAGCATAATAACGACTCTTAGACAAACCAATATTAGAAAGTAACAAAAGCAACAATAGAATGCCTAAAATAACAAAACTACTAGGAGGGAACCAAAAAGCTAACACTAAGAGATAAGTCACTTGTTGACGTGCCAACTCTGACAATAGGCCACAACTCGGCCTTGACAAACCACAAAAAGCCATAGCGGAAAAATATGCATCTTCAACCTCGAACACGACACACCAATTAGGCTCCCAAGAAGACATGTGTCATCTCGCTATACGCGTGCAACCAGAAATTGATCTGTCAAGCAAAAAACCAAACTCAACGAAGCAAAAGCTAGAAAAAACTAACCAAGCAGCTAACCAGAAAACCAATTGAGCTAGAAAATAAAATAACCTATGAGGAGACCAAAATATTAATACTGGAGTAGGGAGAGCTGGTCTGATACCCCACTTGCTCCAGACCACATCTCTCATGGCGTAGGGTGGAGTAGGAAGTCCCCCTGCCCCATTAGAGTCTTGGTAACAGCTTCTACCACAGCTTCTGAGATTCTCGCCTTCACCGAGTATGTCACCCCCCTGCCATGCTTTCCAAAAAGCTGAGAGAAACAGGTCCACCCGCACAGGTCTGGCGGACAAGATGCGGCCAACAATCATGACAACAGTCCGCGCACAATTGCCCCTGGTAGGGCTTCAACGACCTCCTCTTCCTCTCACGAGAGAGCCAATGTTACATCTCACATGGTAGGACTAAGGGGCAAACCTGCTATATATATATAGCATGGTTCCTCCTTACCTATATGAGATCTTTTACCTGAGAGGTGGATTGAAAGACATCCATGCCAGAATAGAAACAAAACCGTGCGGGAGGTGGATTGAAAGACATCCATGCTAGAGCGGACAATATCATGACACTGTACACGGTCCCTTGCATGAATGGTGTACATCAATAGCGGGGAACGAGTAACACGAACAGAGGAAGAGCGGTCTTGAACGAACAAAAATGGCGTGGCTTGTCGGCGAACTTAACCGAAGCGAAGGGAGAGAGAGTAGATGAAAGAGATTGGGGACCGGTAGTAGCGTCTCCGGCAGGGATGTGGTGATGAATTCACAAGAGATTGGGGACCGGTAGCAGCGTCTCCGGCAGGGATGTGGTGATGAATTCACAAGCCTTTGGCTTGGAAGGGAAGAAAACCACAAGCTGTTATGCGGCTAGGGTTGAAAAATTACAGACGAGAGACCAATTAAGTTATAATTTTTTTATAAATTTCTATAACTAAATTAGCCGATTATTTAGGTATCAAGGAAGTATTTAGATATTGGTGGGGTTAAAGGGTTGAGGTGATAAGATTGAAAAGTAGGGGTTGAGTGTACTTTTATCTAAAGTTTAGGGATATATGTGCATAAACAATTTAGTAATAATTTTGTGGAGAGAAATTACATAAATAAGATTTAAATTTATGAAACATATACATACGTACTCTGTAATTTGTAAAAGTTTAGTGGGGGCCTATCACTCCCACCGCCCTCACCCTAGGTTTGTCCCTGGATGGAGTTGAAAACAACTTAATCTTTCTCAAAGCAGCAACTAATACATACATACAACATGGACAATAAAATTATAAATTTTGTCCCCAAATAAATGATACATTTTTTTTAAAATTTAAATTAAGAAATAGAAGGAAGAAAAAAAATTGATCAAAAATATCCTATCATTAGCACCCATCCCTCTCAAAATAATTTTGATAAAAAATTGAAATAATAGATCGATGATGGAATATTAAGGATATTTGAATAAAATAACTCAACTAAAATTTTTAAAAAAGAAAATGTATCAATTTTTTAGAGATATTCTAAAAAAAATACACATTATTTATTTAGAAACGGAGAAAATATTCGTTAATGTAGAAAAGCCATCACATAACAGACGGTTAGCTCCAACATTAGGCTTCCTGAGTAGAAAATCTATTAAGTGCAGCAAATCACATAATAATTAAAGTTTCCAGGGGAGTGAGCAGATCTCCAAACAAATTTCCTCAAATAGATAGAATCAAATTTTACAGTAACATGCAAGTAAGCTTCTTTAAGAGGGAACTTACTTACAACACCAATATCAATCTCATAGTAGTTACCCGAAACCCAGTACATTCTGGTATCTGGTACAGTTACAAATACGTGATTCGTCAGTTGGAGAAGAATCGGATTTGTAGGTGTACTCACATTCGATATGTTGGATCATCTTATACGTTTCTCCGATTCGTATTAAAAAAACAAAAAACAAAAAACAAAATTGGTGGATGCTCATATAATAATGGTGTGTTTGTTTTGTATACTAGTTTTCTTTCTGATCCGTGCTCCGCAACGGAATAACTTAAAAATTAAAGTGATGAATACAAAATTAAAGAGTTCCTAACATTTTTTTTTCACAGACAAAACGATAAATTGGTTAGTAAATGTTGTTACGGTTTTCCATTTGATAATTGATGTAAAATAACAATATCATAAAAAAAAAAATCATATTAATTAGATATTTTACTTTTTGCAAATGCGGTCCCGTAACTACAATTTTCAGGCTTCACTGCTTTGGTTGATATGTTTTTTCACGTTTATTTAGGTGTCTGAGGTAAAAAAAGTAAAATTTAATCTAAATATGTTTATGCTAAATGTTGATGTTTGTATGCAAATTAAGAGAATTGAAAACACATTATATGTTTCTAAATTTTTAAGAAATAGTACAATTGTTTAAACACATTTGATAATTTTTTAAACGTTTAGGGAAGTAGAGGACTGCTAATTTTATATTTAAATTCAAACATGTGAGGTTCATATGTAAAAATCTTTAAAATAAAGGGTGAAATAAAAATTTAGGGTTAATGAAGAAGCGGTGGACTGCTCATTTTATATTTAAATTAGAACATGTTAAAATGCGTAAATCATAAAAATAAAGGATTAGCGAAAAGTGTGGAATTAATATGCACAAACCATTAAAATATAAAAACCAAAAAAATACTATTCACTTACTATTCATCAATCCTTGACAAATGTTATACTCCCTCCGATCTCCAAAAGATGAATAATTTATTTTAGTTGTTTTATAGTATTTAATCTATAATTTTTTTTCATCCATGGTTAGAGATCTAAAGTTAAATATTTTTTATGTGTATCATAATTTGTAATATAATTTTCTTAAATATATTTTTCTAGAATTTTTTTGTACTATTTTTCTTTGTAAATATTTGAGTCAAACATTGAACTTTAAAACAGTAAAAACAAATGGTTCATCTTTTGAAGACCGGAAGGAGTATATAATAAATATTTTTTTATTTAAAATATCTTTTTTATGAAAGTAATTAAAGCATCTTTTTTTTAGGGAAATGATAATTCATTCAATGAAGAAGCAGCGTGAGGTTGAGAAACTCTAAGCATCATACGAGCATAAGCAGACCTAAACACCAAATAGCTTAAGGCTATTAGACAAAAAAAAAAAAAGAAATAAGCAAAAGCAATAAAAAAACATCCTAATAATAGATAGAGAGAACACCAAAAAGCAAGAACAGAGAAACACAGATGGAGGAGGATGAAAGACTTCAGCCAACACCATTGATCACAACACCTTTCATAATGTCATCTGGCTTGAAACATGATCTACTCGCAGCATACTCAATTGCACACAAGGCTACCGACCACATCCACCAAAGTCACGACACACGGGCTATTAAGAGCCTAGACCCTGGAAAGGAGCTGCTAACCAAGACCCATACCTGCATGAATATCATCCAAAACCAGCTACACATCTGATCAAAAAACTGATGGACCCAAGTCCATTGTGAGAACCGAATGGCCATGGGGGACGCAAGACCTCAACCATTCGGGACCCAACACCTCAACACTCTAGGCAGAGATAGATTTCACTCATCCATGTTGCACTCATCTCTAATTCCTCCTACTCTTCCTCTAAAGAACCGAGTTGTGCCCGCTTGCGCCTTCTACCAGTACTTGTACCACGACCGCGATGCCGTCCCTTTTTCAGACCATTTTTGGAGCATCTAAACAAGAGTGCGAGGAAACAGGAACCAACTCTCGTCCGCTCCCAAATGAGAAAGTAAGAGGCAGTGGAAGTGAGGGCGCCAAACAGCAGGGGATCATTGACAATCAAAGCACGTTCTAACATAGGGACCTACACGAGAGGTGACAGAGTAACTACCAGCAGTAAGTTATCCTGCGAAGTAGGATTACTATTCGGTTGGCACACTTGATCAGAGTGGCAAGCCTCATGCACAGTAGTGGAAGCCGGAGCATATGGCTGAAGCCAAGGAGGCCGCACCCCCACAAGGGCCCCCCAAGCATCATCGTCCCTTCCCTGGATGCAGGTCGAGTATGAAGCTACGAGCTGGAATGATTCTCCAAATCCAAACATTCCTTCTCCACATGCGTAATCATACCATACTTATAACTCAAATCTGGGAGCTTCTCATACTTTATGGCTAAGAAAAGCTTTGACTAGTCAGAATTAACAATATAGATACCTCGACGAAGCGGGCGGGATACATCATTTGCCATGCGAATCTGAATTGACAACCCCTCACATTTCACAACCTTTACTGCCCCCACAGTACAACCTAGGGCTTCACCAATCTTCTGTGAAGCCCACCTAAATGCTAGATCAAGAACATGCACCAAAAACTCAACTGTATTTTAAAGAAGAGAAGGCAATTGATCACCCGACTTCAGAACACGAAAGATAATAAGCTTAATATCGAATGACCAAGACCCTAAATGAAAAACCCTATTGGTATGCCCCTGCTTCTCAAACTCAAAGATGAGCAAATTATCTCTTGGAATATTCGTGCCTTGAGATCGATGAGAGATGTTTAACACGAGCCACACGCGACTACAAGACGCGTGCTGCCAAAGATAACGGTGATCGTGGTGCTGCAGCAAGCCGGCCAACATCGACAACACCAGATTCCTCAGCGGTGAGAGAGATCGCCGCCATCTGACCTTTGATTGAATACAAGGACATCACCAAGAAGAGAACAAGAAGAGGAGAAGGTAGGGAACCGTATGATTAAAAGCTACTTCCAACAGAATCAAAGAAAACGCATAAGGAGCCGCCGACAATTAACACTACTAAAACCCTAGCAGAGGTTTTGGAGAGATTGATAGGGACTTATTGTAAGTGTTGTGCCCTAAGGCCAATCAGTTTTATATTGGTTTAGGTCATAGTCATGATTTAATAATTAATAAGAGACATTTTTCATACATTATGTTTGTCATTTTGTGCGCTTTTAGAATTAAGTGAACATATTTATGTTAATCTTGGAATATAAGATATTCCTAAAGAATCTCTAGTCGGACATTAAAGTGAAGAATGAGTTTCTATAATGTATGCGAGACTAGCGTAATGGAAGAATCCATGGGATGGATTCTGAAATATGATTACATGACGGAGTGTTCATGTAAGTGGATTGACCCACGTGAGCTCACTGTGTGAATCATAGCATTACTACACAAGTGTATCTCACTGGTCATCGTGCTTAATGTTCTTTGATTGAGGTGATGAAGATTTGCTAATGTGAGTAGCTTACTTTTATTCTAGTAAGGACCACTTTTGACAGAAGTGGAATAGACTAGTTTTGGGTAGTTAGAAATGTCGTGGAGTTAGTCTGCATTGACTAAGAAATGATTCAACACTCCTGAGCTACATGAGATATTATCACGGCCATGATTGAATAGTAATAACGATGATTGATTACATTTCTTGGTGCAAACTGGAGAATTTATTTGAACGGACACAATAAGTAAAATGATGACGATCAATACGTTGAAGGTGGCACTGTCACAATGATTGACTTCTTTGTTAATTGGATAACAACGATGTGTTGTGAGATACCGCTTACTGCTTGTAATTATGAATGAGATTCATAATTACTACCAACTTAACTAGAACCTCTGGGGTCACATGCATAAATGGGAGTTTAGGAGAATATGTCGCATAATTAGAGAGAACTAAGCAAAAGTGACACTTTTGAAAAGTTGGTCACTTAAGTGTGAGAAGGAAGAAAGTTTTGACACCCATGTTATAGAAAGTGGCGCATGGATGTCTATAAATAGAGTATCCATGCGCCTAGGTCATAATTGTTGATCCTATTGGCAAGTTTAATCTGTCCAGGATTGAAGTTCAACTTTTTCTCTCTCTCTTATTTGCGTCATTATTATTCTTTTCTGGAGAATTATTCCACTGCTAGCACTATGTCAGAAAAGAAGCTCTCTCCTATGCCATTATCCTTAGAGGAACTGGGGATCAATTACTGAAAGTTTCTCATGCGTGGATACTCTTAGATGGTTGTGATTACAACTTCTGCTTGTGACAAAAGCTATAGTTCTTGAGGTAAAAACTTTAAACAGTTGTTCTACCCCGTTTTACATGGATCCTTGTGTGAGATTTTTTTTATTCCGCTTTATTGTTTGACACCCGGAATCCCAACACTTATTTAAAGCATCTTTAGTATCTATGATGTCATACAAAAAACTATAGTAAATATCATTTAAAAGCATTTTTTATTAAGTTAAAAGCCATTTTGACCGATACTTCGTATAAGGAAAAAAAAAGCCCTTCTAGCTTCTAACCTTCCACTCATATGCATTCTTGTTGAATTCATTTCCCAAGATGGAATATAGAGAGAGACCATACTAATTTCCGACTCTTCTTCTCCCATCCCATACAATAACTCTACTTCTCCACAATCTCTTCTTCTCAAGAACAAAATATGCCTAAAAAAAAAGCTTCTTCTTCCAGCGACGCAGTTCAAGTTTTGGATTCAGAAACATGGTGACGGACGGAGATAACCCATAAATGCAAGCTCTATTTTTCGCTCCCTCTTTCACCAACGCCTACAACTGATGTATGGGATATAGATATAGGAATTTGTGCTTAAAATCAAGTTTTAAATTTATAACCCACTCACTTTCCCAAGAGAAATGATATTTGTTGTAGACATGATGAGTGGGGTCGATCCACAGAGATCAGGCTCGATAGATGCTCTCCTTGCTATCAGTTAGAAAATATTTTTGGGTTTTGAAATAGTGGGTGTAGTACAAATTGCAGATCTAAAGAAAATAAAGTGCGGAAAGTAAATACTGAAATACAATATTGAAATAAAAGTCTCTTGTATTCAGTAGGCAGAGCAAGAAAATTAGAGTGGATGTAGTTTGAGAAAAAATTAAGTATGGGGAGGATAAATATCAAGCAAAATCCTCACGGCTCAGAGCCATTCTCAACATTATAGCTTTGGAGGCTCTCGCCTTACCCGGCCACCCAGTGCGGCATTACGGTCACCCAAGTTTGAGTCTGGAAGATCCTTGGAGCAGTTCAGTGAGCACCCGCAATGAACAAGGATGCGCTCTCACTGCATCTTCTAAAACACCTAGTAGAGATCCATAATCTATCTGGTAGCGGTCTCTCGATGCATCACTACCAGACAAAGAATAGTTTGGGGTCGTAGCAGTGCTCTCACACCTTTCCACCCTTATTAAGCTCGAATCTCCCTACTACTTGCACAATATTTCCCCTATATCCTGAGATCTCTAACAACTTATCATACTAGGCTCCCACAAGAGTGTGGGAAACTACTCGCTACTCATACAAAATAACAGCAAGAAATGAAGGAAAGAATTCAAAGAGAGAAGATGAGAAGAAGAGAAACTCTAACTCCAGATCCTCTGAAAATGTTTCATAACAGTACTAAAATCATAGAGTAGCATATATAATGGAAAGCAGGAAATGAGGCTCTAGGAAACTACGCAAGAGGAAAATTATAAAAACTAAACCTAAAACTAGAGGTGGTGGAGTGGGATGTGAAGGTGTTGGTGTGTGTTGTGTGGAGAGGTTGAATCCCTATTTAAAGGGAGAGGCGAGAATAATTAGGGTGTTAAAGTTTCGAGGGTGGGGCGGTTTTTACCACTGGTCGCCCCGCCTACGCTGATCGTTCTAACTTGAAAGTGATGGGAGTAGACCTACAGACGGGCCGATCACTACGAAATTCCCTGTCGATCGCCCCAAAATTCCCTGGAAATCATTTATTGTTAAAAGGATTTCAACCAAATTATCATGTGTGGGACTATCATGGTGAATGACGTGAGATAAATCCATGTGTCTATCGAGATTATCGATTTGATGAAGCATCATCATCATAATCAAATGTCAGAAGTACGGGTACTACAGTTAATCCTTTTGAGGGTAACGAAGAACTTGGTGGTTATCAACAAATGATCCGTGAGGTATTTGGGGTTCATGATCATAATAATAATAATTTTGAGGGTAATTATGAAGACTATGTCGACGTTGCACCCGAAAAGCCAAATAAAAATGTACAAAACTTAATCGATCATCTATGTTTTGCGTCACGACCTTTATATGAGGGTTGTACTGATAAGTACATCAAATTATTTGTTATGTCCAAGTTTCTAAGTATGAAAAGTCAACACAACGTATCAGATACTTTTTTCACAGACATGATCTCATATATCAACAAAATACTGCCCGAAGAGGAGGCGACCTTGCCTACGAGCATGTGTAGTGCAAAGGGTATGATAAAATAGTTGGGGTTACCGTATATAAAAATTCATATATGTGAGAACAATTGTATGTTGTTTGACATTAGATATAATAATTTGGATTATTACAGAGTTTGTGAAGCATATCGATATTTTGAGCATGGGCTGAATGAGAAGCGGAAAACTAAAAAGATTTTACGTTATTTTCTAATCACTGAGCGGCTGCAATGACTTTACCAATTTTCAAAAATTGCTCAGCTTATGACGTATCATGTTAGAGCAAGTGAAAATGTGATGGGTACTATTGGACATCCATCCCAAGTCGAAGGATAGAAACACGTTGATAATTGTTATCCTGATTTTGCAAGTGAATTCAGAAACATTCGGTTAGGCTTATGTACTGATGGGTTTAACCCGTTGTCAGATTTAGAATAATCAAATTCTAAGTGGCCGGTATTCATTTTCGTTTATAACTTGTCTCCTGATATATGTATGAATGAGTCCTACGCATTCATGTTATTGTTAATCCCAGGTGAAAAGTCACCCGGCCATAACATTGATGTGTTTTCCACTGATTGATGAGTTACAAGTTCTGTGGACTTTTGGAGTGGAAACTTGGGATGCGTACCAATACCAGAACATCGTTATGCGAGCATGTTTGTTATGGATGATTAGTGATTTCCAGGCATACGGTATGTTATCTGGATGGAAAACGCATGGATGCATTGCGTGCCCGTACTGTATGGCTGATGTTAAAAGTGAGCAGCTGAAGAATGGAGGGAAAACCAGCTAGTGGGGTTGT
>JBBYHH010254326.1:0-32914 GCA_038382905.1 Daphne laureola
CAACGATGGCATCAATTTCACGGTTCAGTTCCTCCACCCCATCGGGCCAGCACTCCTCTGCCGTCGACCAAACCCGCCGATTCCCATCCCAAAAGCTTTCCTTCCCGTCGTTCCCTCAAAACCACTCCCTTCGCCTGCTCCACGCCAAGACACTGGATTCGCGATCGTCTCCTAGACTCGAGATCTCGCACGCCGGAGGTGGTGGTGGCGTGGGTTCCGACGGCGGAGATAACGGCGGATGGGGAGGAGAAGGGAACGGCAGAAGCCCTGAAGATAAGAACTACGGCGCGGGCCTTCTGGGCCTATTTTTGACCGGCTGGAGGGACAGAGTCACGGCGGATCCGCAGTTCCCATTCAAAGTATTGATGGAGGAATTAGTCGGAGTCACCTCGTGTGTTCTCGGAGATATGGCTTCTCGCCCCAATTTCGGCCTCAACGAACTCGATTTCGTCTTCTCCACTCTGATCGTCGGCTCGATTCTCAACTTCACTCTCATGTACCTACTCGCTCCGACCGCCGGCGCCGCTTCTCAGAGTCTCCCCTCCATCTTCGCCGGTTGTCCCCAGAGCCATATGTTCGAGCCAGGGGCGTACGGTCTGATGAGCCGGTTGGGGACCTTCGTGTACAAAGGAACCCTTTTCGCTTGCGTCGGATTCGGCGCCGGGTTGGTAGGGACGGCGATATCTAATTCGCTGATCAAGTTGAGAAAGAAGATGGATCCGACTTTCGAGAGCCCGAATAAGGCGCCGCCGACGCTGCTGAACGCGGCGACATGGGCGGTTCACATGGGGCTCAGCGCCAATTTGAGGTACCAGACATTGAACGGGGTGGAGTTTCTGCTGGAGAAAGCAGTGGCTCCGGCGGTGTTCAAGACATCGGTGGTGGTTCTCCGGTGTGCTAATAATGTTCTGGGTGGGGTGTCGTTTGTGGTATTGGCGAGGTTGACTGGGTCGCAGAGTGTGGCCGAGAAGAAGCCGGCGACGGAGCAGCTGCTGGATCAGTCTGCTGACGATGAGTAGTGAATGAAACAATCAGTCGACTTGAATTGTATCAGTACTATTACCCATGCACCACCTTTTGTTTTGTTTTGTTTTGTTTTCTTTGTTGTTAGCTTTGTCTTCTGGTGCTTACAATGGTTTTGCCAACCTTCAAACTTCTCAATTGGGGTCGAATATTGAAAATAAAGAAGACCCAAAGTTCATGAAATGGATTACTATTGCCTTTTAAGGGAAAAGGATGAGTTTTTCCCCAGCCCAGAGTGCTCCAGTACTGACTACTGATCTAACAGGTTTTAAAGGTATGGGAGCTTCTCATAGTTATATTATGTCCTAATCGATTACAATTCAAAAGATGAGGGGGGGCAGCGGGTGAAATTCTTTACCTTGCTGAACAATCCACCCTGTTGTGAGCTACAGTACACAGCCTGAGGTATCCTTTTCACGTTGCTACATGAGTAAAGGTCTTGCCTTTAGTACCTAAAGTTTATTACTTTCAGAAAAGAAAAGAAAAATATATATATACTCCTTATTTCTCTATTATTGTATCCACATGTTAATATCTTCTAGATGATACTGTATTTAGTTGTGTCAACAATCTTTCCAGAGCTTATATATATGCACAAAAGCTTGTGTTTATTACATGTACATACATACAGTCACACACACTTAGTGCTCAAGAGTCGAGAATCACACCAAGTTGCTGGTATATTGTAGCCTCAGCGAGGACGGATGGTCGGAACAACGCCACTAACAAGATCACCTCCCCAGATATAGCCAGTGGGTATGTACAAGTCCTTCTCAGATTTGGAGCTTGGCAAAGGGTCAGTTCCAGAACCAGAGGCACCTGAATGTGAAGGAAAGCTACCGGAATCCAACACCATTGCACGCATGTTCTCCAAGTCCCTCACGATCTCCAGCATCGATGGGCGTTCCTGTGGCTTGTCCTCGCAGCACCTCAGAGCCAGCGCCATCAACTTCTGGACACATTCAGCAGAGTATGGACCCATTGCTTCATCTATCACAGAGAACAGGTTTCCTGATTCGCAAGCTTCTTGAACCTGTCAGTTATTAATGAAGTTCATGTCACATATGCTGATAATATGTAGGAGTATTACACAGTACACACACAGTGATTGTGAAAGTACCACTCTGATGAGATTTCGACCATGAGAAATAGGGCGCATCCCAGTGAGCAGCTCTAGAAACACGACTCCCAGGCTGTAAACATCACTTTTATCCGTTAACTTGCGGGTCAAGAAATACTCCGGGTCCAAGTAGCCCTACAAACATAACAGATCTGACTTTACTTTATTATCCTTAATTTTCGTATGTCTGCTTTACGTTATTATCCTCAAGTCTAAAACACTTCGGGACAGGGGGGTAGTATCAGTTATTGATGAATTTGCAAAGGTACTTACTGGTGTGCCTTTCACAACAGTGGAGACATGACTTGGAACTCCATCACTATGAGAATCAGGTGCAGGAGCAAGTTTGGAGAGCCCAAAATCAGACACTTTGGGGTTGAACTTGGAATCCAATAATATATTGTTGGCTTTGACATCACGATGGAAGATTGGGGGGTCGGCCTCTGTATGGAGGTACAGAATGCCCTTGGCTGAACCTAATGCTATATTCAATCTCATAGGAAAATTCAAACATCCTCTTGATCTACCTGTTACATGAATAATACGTATATGCAACTCAGTTTCAGTCACCATAAAAACATGAAGAGATGCAAAAGGCCAAGAGACATCACCAGAGAGGATATCACCCAGAGAACCATTGGCCATGTATTCGTATACCAGCATCTGTAAATACCAATAGCCAAGGGCGGATATGTGATCAGAAGGTAAGAAACTGGAGTTGTGAACGCATCGTTTATGCATATTATTGTAATGGAAATAGAAATCGAACCTGCTCGCATTGTTCATCACAATATCCGACTAAAGAAACCAGGTTGCGGTGATGCACCCGCGATAGCAGTTGTATTTCTGTGATGAATTCCGTCTCGCCTTGCAAGGAACCTTGTTGTGCACGCTTTATGGCTACCACTGTTCCATCAGCCAAACTTCCTTTGTAAACTTTTCCATAACCACCTCTACCAATTTGGGCAGCTGCACCAAAACCATTGGTGGCTGCTTCAAGTTCTGAGAACTCAAGTTCCCTCACATTTTCGGTTTTGATCTTCACCTTAGGGACTGACACATAAACATAAACATTTAAGATGCTATGGGAGATTACTACATATGAATAGTACCGGTCATCAGGGGTCACTTACTTGACTGTACCACTGAAACCTCTTGTGTTTTAGTATGTTTTCTTTTGAACAAGAAGACAGCTAGCAATGACAAAACAAAAGCAGCAGCGACACTGCCTGCAATGATTCCAATCAGTTTACCTTTTCCCGTACCTGACTGCAAAGATGGCGGTACCTCTGCACAGCCAACAACCATTACTTACTCATCACAATGGAGAAAAGCTCACAACCCTCATATTTGGATCAGGAAACTCGGTAGAGAGACAAACCAAAAGATAGAAAATGAACCAGCAAACATTCATGAGAAAGGTTCGAGGAAAAACCGTTTCTATAAGGCCCAAGAAGTGTGAAATTCAGCAGCTCATACGGTCCCAGCACACCATCACTTGGAAATGTGAATGCAGCAAACTGGTCCATGAGCCAGTGGATTGCAGTACGGTTGAACTGATTACTGCCAGCTCCGGTGAACTGAGGGAAGATCTTTATGTAGATCAGCAACCTGGGACCTTTCTGCCAAACATATGATGGGATGAATATTTGATAACGTTCTGTTGTATGGAGATAAGTTGCCAGGTATGTTTGGTAGTATCTGATGTATGGTTGAAAGTATGAAAAGCTCGGACTTCTCAACCGCACTAGGATCCCAAGCGGGGCAGCGCATAGGCAGGGGATAGAACTAGGAGGGTTTGGCACAAATTCAAAATTATCACCCAGGGCACAGCTTTGAGTTCCACAACTGGTATTGTCAGGGTTGCTTGAGTTTCCAGGAGGCTCAACTTCTCCAACTGAAGGTATACACAACTGCAAAATGCTTGATTCATTTGGAAGATCACAAACAGGATTTCCATGCAGCCTGTAATAATAGAAAACACCAAAAAAAAAAAGAAAAAAAAAAGAAAAGAAAAGAAAAGAAAAATATTCTCTCTGATAATGCTACATTTCAGAACAGAAATTCTTGTTGGTTTGTAAATTGAAAACCAAACTAACCGAATTGTAACATTCGAGGGAGGATCAACACTACTGTCTGAGATATTAGAAAATAAATTGTTCTCGATATCCCTACAAGTAAACAGTTATGCTAATCAGTAATATCTAGGAAGCATTACAGTATTCCCTGTAATCTTGAACAAGGCAAAAACTTCTGTTAGCTTACAGTAAGAGTGTTCCAACAGCAGTAAGATTCACATTCTGCCAAAGAGAGGAGGGGATGCCACCATCCAACCTATTGTTTTGAAGGGCCCTTCAAGAAAAATATAAAAAGGTCTGTAATATGCACTGTGGTATAAAGTCAGTGACCTTAACCAAATGCTTTAGTAGGCAACAATATTCATCTTACAATCTTTGAAGATAAGGAAGGCCTGAAAAGTTTAAGGGGATAGTTCCAGTGAGATTATTGTTGGATAGATCACTGCTCCATCAGGAAAACAGTAAGTAAAATAATCAGATTGATGATTACCAAAAATCAAAAAAAAAAAGAGAGAGAGAGAGAGAGAGAACATGGTTGTGATGTTATTTGATAGCATGTTTGTAGGAATCCTTCCAGTGAGTTCATTTGAGCTCAGATCCCTATAATATATGCATGACGTAAATAAAAAATAAAAAAAGAGGTTAAAATGCATAGGCCAAGTTCTTGCTGCGTAAATATATAGTTCCACAACTAAAGATGGCTAACATTATGATAAAGTGGAAACAGAGAATTTCTGGATATACTAAAATTTTGCAGGCAGTGTACTCACAGATAACGGAGACCTTTAGCACCGCTTAAATCTGGGATGGGTCCTAGCAAGCTGCAGTTCCTAAGACTCCTGCAATTGCAAAACAGAAACACCAAACTCTGCAAAATACTTTCTGGCAAAAGCAAAAGGGTTAAATCCCACTGCAACAAGAGGTCATGCTGCATCTATGGAGTATTGACCAGTAGGCCACCATTCATTCACAGTGTAAAATGAATAAGCATCTGTACTTTTATGCCATTACTCTGCATGAAAGACATGAGGATTAGAAAACTTACATTTTCTGCAATCTAGATATATTACCATAAGAAGATGGAATTGGAGTTCCCTCCAAGTTGTTGTTGTCAAGCTGTCTGAAACAAAGGCAATAGACATGCTGCTTCATCGGGCCACCCGTCCAAAAAAGAACCTCATTGAGAAGTTGCAAGGTTCTCATTAGAAAAGTCAATGGACTTACAGAATCGTTAAAGATCGGAACATTGAAAACTCTGGAGGCAGACCTCCTGTCAAATTGTTGTTGTCCAACAGACTGCATGTACATTGAGAAGATGTGAAGGAGCCTCGCATTATAATAAGACCTCAGGGCGTCAATATGTAAACTTACAGGTGCATAAGCTTAGGTAAGGTGTAGATTTCCGGTGGAAGGTGACCGCTGATGGAGTTGTTGTTCATATGACTGGATAAAGCAAAAAAAACGCAGGTTATGATAACTATAGGGTGGAGCCAAAAATCATTGCTTCGACAAAAGAGCTTTTGCTGCAGTAGAAGTCACTCACAAGTGCTTGATGCTGATCATGTTAGCAAATGATTTGGGCATGGCTCCCGTGATACGGTTTTGGTCCACATTAAGGATTACTAAGTTAGAGAGGCTACCGAGCTCATCTGGTAAGGATCCAGATATTTGATTATCACTCAAAAGCCTGTCATCAGTAAAAATTCATTATGTATTCTGTGGTACTACTACACATACTTCAGAGGGTAACTAATTTAAGTTTACAGAAAATGAACCACTTACAGGTAATTCAAAGAAGCTAAGAAGCTTATTTCCTTTGGTATAGTGCCAGATATGTTGTTTGACATGACATCCCTGACATAAGTTGCAAGATAGATGGGATTAAGACGTGTGAATTAGTAACTGAAGGTTAAAATGCAGACAAAATCAATCATACTCCAAGGCAACAGGACTGTGACCAAAGTTATCCTCACAGTTAATTTGTAAGCTCGTAGATCACTTACAAGATAGACATGTTAGGAAATTGACCAAGTTCAGGTGCTAATTCTCCCTTTAGACCCAAGTTGAACAACCGCCTGAATTGTGGCAAAATTTAGGGAAAAGGGAAAACAGAAGCAACTCAGAGAGATCAACTGGGAAAATTACATATTAAGTACTTGAACCAGAAGAACCTTGAAGAGAAGAACATACAGTTCTTGAACATGTAGATAACCATCACTATCAAAAACCTGCGTGCAGATTACCCCCGTCCAATTCGAACATGGATCGCTCTTTGTCCAGTTCAGAAATCTGCTAGGATCTTCAAGTTTGCGATGGACAGCTTTCAAGGCATTGACTGTAATTTAACAAAGAGCAGCACAGTACATACAGCTTTCTACCTAAGAATGTTTGGAGCTAAGCTAAGCACATTCTACCTTCAATGGGATGAAGAATTTGTCCTGAAGCAAGAAGTGCAAAGCAAAATGAAGCTAAAGCCAAGCCAAACCCAGTTGTTACCATCCCCATCTGAAAAAAACAGATACAGAAGGCTACACAGCTAGAATCTTTATGGTAATAAGTCAGTAAAGATTGAGAGGGATCATTAGCATCATAATGAGTACTAAAGAGTAGCGGATGATAGGCTATTCAATATTTTTAGTGGTGGAAAATGGCTTTAGTAACAAAAACTGGTGTTGTATGACATAAAATTTTGAAATTTCATCTCATTTATTAGTATCTCACAACAGGGTGTTCAAAGGACCCATTAAGGTTTAAAAATAATTCCCACAACTTTGCATGGATTTATAAAGGCTGAAATGACTTCCATTACTACTCTCTCAGCCTCAGCACATTTTTTACGTTTGACTTTCTAAAAATTCCCTTTTAAGAAAAATTTAATACACTTCCAAAATTTAATACTACTACAATTCTCTCAGTCTAGCTACCGTTTTACTTGGTCTCTAGTCTTGACAAATATTTTGCATTAGCTCCTTGAGCAGCCAGTAAGTAGACCTGCACAAGCATAAATACTACTACTACTTAATGTAAATGTAAAGGCTTTCTCAAACATTTTAGTCCCTCCGTCCTATACTGATATCCCTTTTCTTTCACAGAATGCAGATGAGACGACTGGATAAGTCAGAGAAAGTATTTAACTCCATAGATCAGTTAGTAGGAGTATAAGTTAATACCAACTTGAGGGGAACAGTATAATATTAAGTTGACCAACCAGAGGGCATTATCACTGAGTCATCTAACAAAAGCTTGAACGTTTCCAACTTACGTGGGAAGAAATAAAATATACTAACAAGAAAAACCTACCCCTCAAAATTTTACAGCATCAGCTGAGATATACAACAATTTAAGACATCAAATGGCGTCATAATACTATCAGATGCCAGTTTCAAAGATGCATTTTTATACACCAGCTGATACATGCTCCAGGACCCTGAACGGCATTGCTTTAAAAGAAACATTTCAATTCCTTGCTTCACATTTTTGAATTCCATTCTTGACAGTGTGTTCTCCTTTGCTTCAATAATCAATACAACAGTAAAGCGCTGCCACATCAAAGTATGTAGCACCTGCACAAGGTTTAAAGTTCCAAACAATACTACCATGTCATCATCAAGTTCTCATGTTGTGCATGAATTTCCAGTCACTGTGCCTGGAGGAAATTACAGAACATCACAATCTGAAATTCATTTCAAGTGACAACAAGACAGCAGAAAGAGACCAGTGACTTGTTTGTACACTAATCAAAGCATAATCAGAGATCCTCTACTGCAAATGGCAGTTATGCAATTTACCTATCCAAATGAGAATCTAATACTTTGGGCACCAGAACATGCCCTTGATGCCTTGTGGATCAGGTTCAAAACCTAAATTCCGATAGAAGTCCACAACTGTATAAAATGTAAGATTAGTTTATAGCTCAGGAAGCATTCCGAAAAATAAAATTACTAATATCGGCTAGATGATACCTTGACTATCCGCAAACAGAGCTATATTGCCAATATTCCTCTGCAAAAGAGCCCTAATAAGTTTTTCAACCAGGGTCTTACCAAGACCTTGTCCCTGAATGAAATGTAAAATGTTATACTAAGCATATATAAATATGTTGGCCATTTATCTGTGTAGCCTAAACTGAAATGATCCGCACCGATCGTGGTTCCAGATACAAGCATTAAAACGGTGATTTTTTCTTGTGTCATAGATGTCCTTGGTCAACTTTCCCTTGAATAGCAAATGATGAATTAATTGAAGCACCAAGAACAAATACTCTCTCTCCCCAACAGAAGAGTATTTTTAATAACTGAATGAGATTGCTGTTTGCAATAAATGACTCTGCCATTAAATAACATTGAATTTCCAGCCATCTTATTCCTCCTACAAAACACCACCTAGGAAACGTTAAAGAATCATGTAAATGTCAATATTACTGCCCTTTTTAGGCTTGTAGCTCAAACAGAAGATAAGGCTGCTCCAGTTAGTACCCATCCGGGTCTGGATAATGAAATATACATGAAATAGCATTGATTACTGCTCCTTTCAACAAAGAAGGGCATCTGTATACTAGCTCTATTCACCTTCTAGAATTTTCAATTTGGCGGGTTTCCTACCTTCACTAATGAGCAATGGTAGCCTCCTCTATTCCAGACATGTCATCATGTAAATCGAGTTTTTCTCTCAAATGTACAGTGAATGATGCTCTAAATCTAAAGTACTACTCCCTCTGTCCCTAAATAATTGATTCATTTGATTTTCATGTTCTGTGTAGCACTGTTTGACTCAATTTTTTTTAAGATAAATAGTAAAGAAAAAATTAAAAAAAATATATATTTGGAAATGATATGTTACAAATTATAATACATATATAAATTGATTAACTTTATATGTCAAAACATTCATGAAAATAAATCATAGATTAAATACTTTGAAAACATCAAAACAAATGAATCAAATATTTAGGGACGGAGGGAGTATGACATTCAAAAGAATCCTCTGGATCCACATATATGACAAGTTTGACATATTTTAGTCAAAACAAATCCTAAGGCAAGAAATTAGTGAAGCCGGAAGCTTTGTACTTAAATATTAGCAGAAGTCCTGATACTCCTATATTGTAGTAAAAAACTAAAAAAATTCGTTTACATTGTCAGATGCTATGTCTCATGTTGACACAGTCCATGTTCACTACTATCAAAGATATAGTGGTTGTCTATACCTGATAGCTTGGATCAACAAGGACATCCCAGATTGTGGCATTGAAGGCATGATCAGAGGTAGCACGGGCCATGCCGATGAGCTGCTTTTGCTCAGTCCCCTCTGTCAAATAACTTTCCCAAAGTAGGGTAAGATGCTTAGCGAATTGTTTGTGTAGGTTAAAAGGAACCTGTGAAAATAAAGGAAACACAGGGGAAGGGGATGGTAAAAAGTGCATTCTAGATGTACACCTGAACCTGTAAAATTCCTCATTGAGTGCAGCGTGACTACCATGTAGCTATTTTCCAAAGCTAAAGCAAGTTTTGACAATGGTCTCCGAGGCCAGCCAACCTGTTCAAAGTCCAAAATATTAGGTATTGACATTCTAGTCACACGAGACACAATCTCTGCCAAATTCCAGTTAAGGAACTTCAATCAGCCAGCAGTGTGAAACTTCCATTTTCAATATAATTAGGGTACTACCAGATGCCAGTACCCAATGAATAGAGTGGATGTATTGATCTATACAGTAGATTTTATAAAACCAATACCTTGTCACAGAGTGCTTGCAGATCATACACATCAACTTCCCCGCCAAAGGAAACCATTATTTTCTCAGCTTCTCCGTCTTGTCCGATCTTTTCTAGGAGCAAAAATTCCTCGGCTGTTGCTGCTTCCACTTCATCTCCAACTTCAGTCTGCTGTTCAATGGCTTGGGTTGTGTTATTCTCAGTTCTGAAGGAGGAATGTGATTAAGAAACAAAAGAGGGGGGGGAAAAAAAATTACTCAAAGTCAGCTATGATTAAAAGGCATACATCTACAGATTTTAAAAGAGTCGTAAAATACAGAAGTTGTTAAAATGTTAAAAAACACAAATAACTGAAAATGTACTTTGCCTACTGCATATTCCACTCAATCTAACGCACTGTTTGGTACATGACAAAATAGTAATTAGATCTGGTTTCTTGCTCCAACTTAGGTTTGAAGCAATTTATGAAGCTTACATATTTGGAACATAAAAATCACCAAGAGGAATATCTATCAAAATAATCACTCCAGAAATGAGCCACAAGCAGGGACTTGTAATTATCTTCTCTTAATACACGAGCAAAGCACATGCTCACGCAATATTAGAGTTAACTGAAACAACATGTGTGGTACAGTACCCAGGCCTGATGGACTCCCAGAGATGAGCCTTGTGTCGATCAGTCCTGCCGAGTCCTCTGCTTACTGCGAAACCAAGAAGTTCAATGACTCAATCTATGAATTACTCCATCTGTCCACAAAGATGCTGTCACTTTTAACTTTTTCATATACTATATATTAAGATTATATTTTATTATTAACTCATTTTACATAAATTTTCATCCTTATAACAATTTCATTTGGACAAACAAAAATTGATGATGTGACAATAAGTTTGTTTATCAATTTTCCAAACCAATTTTCCACCGCCGGAGAAGTCGAAAAGTTCATAAAACAGACCCAAAGTTTGATCCTTTTTCATTTTTTTTTTTTTTTTGTTTCAGCCAGTGACGATAAGCAACTAAGCAAGCAAGTATCTTGCGCGTGATTTAGCTCAATCGAGCTTTTCAATGTTTGATTGCTACAGTACCTGGCGACCGCCCAAATTTTAGAACTTGGCGTAACTTGGACACTTGGTACTCACAATAAAGGGTATTGGAAGGGAACCTGCAACATTTCAGTTGGAATCAACCCCATGAACCGAACATAGATGCAGAGTTTGGAGGTGTTGTAAAATTAAAATGATTGATCTGGTTCTGGTACTTACACGACAGGCTTGAGGTTGAAGAAAGCTGGGATCTTAAGGCCGAACATCTTCTGGTTTTGTTGTCTCGTCACTCGTCTCCTTCCTGCTCTTTTGGAAGCGGCTCTCCAAGGCTTCTTCCACTTTCCTGCACCACCGAGGATGAGACCCGCTCAGATTCTGGATAGCCCTTGAAAGGTCCCTAATCGTTTCAAAATTTTCATATCGAATCCTGACTTATTCTTTTATTCTCGTTTCGTCCTGATATATTGTAAGCACAACGAGCAACAAGTTACTTGTTATCCTCAACATTTGATCTAGTAATCGTGTTTATAAGGACATTTATAGAGGTCTCGAATTCGAATCTCCGATATCTTCAATCTCTACTCTTTTGTATATATAAAAAAAGCTAGTTACTTGCACAAGCACAATGGAAGATAAAATCCTTAATGAGACATTCAGACATTCTCTTAATTTAATTATCTATTGATCGACTAAATGAGATCCTTTCGTAGTTATTACTTGTTAGTTCATAGTAGCAAAATCCATCCCGATTTATCACGGAATACCATATGCTCCTTCTGTCTTAAGAATTTTGATACAATTTGGTTTTAAAATTTATGTTTAACTCAAATTTTCATAAAGAATAATTTGTAATAAAAAAAAAACATAAAAAATATATTTAGCATCTAAACACATTCATTTTCAAAATATATTTAATAATTTATTCAAACTCATCTTCAAAAATCAATTGTACCAATTTTGTTGTGATGAGTACATTATTTCAATAAAGATTCTAAGCTATTGAAAATCACTAATTAAGAGACTAAACTTATGTACTTGAATGTGATGTCCTAACCACTACTGATAAATAATGTTATTTTGGAATTTAGTTTGAATTTAGTGTGGCAAGATACTAGTGAAAAAATGGTAGGAGTATAATCAAAAGGTAACAGTCTTAGTACAGTTCACATGTTTGGTAAAGCGATTTGTTGAGTAGTGTCAATTATGGATTAATGAGTAATGACCCAAACAACTTAGTTTTGTGTTATCTTACACTAGTAATGCACTGGTTGGCTGAATAATGACTATTCTAAGCCCATCATGGCTACCAAACAATCCTATTTGGGCTACTACAACATGCATTGGCCTTTTGATTATACAAAACATATAACTAATTTGGGTTACAAAAGCAAACACTAGTAGGACCTAATCAACAATAAGAAATAGGGCAATGACTCACCAACATTAATGATTTTACTCCACTTAGAGAGAACCGAAATGAAAAAGGGGTAAATGCATTGATGACCAAAATAGGCCATTCCAAAAAAAAACTTACTTAAATAGTTGAACAAGTAATTTTAGTGCATTATCTCCTATTTTCCGGAACTATAATGACTCATACACTTCAATCCATGAATTATAACCCGGTGTGATTTAGTCATTAAACTCTTCATTATGAATCGATTTTTTGTTAGTTTACTTTGGAGAATACTTCTCCAAAAACGTGGCGTCAAGAAGCAGTTAGACTTGTGTTCGTTATGTGGCAATGCATCAGAAACACTCAACCATGTCATAATTAGATGTCCCGTGGTGCACGATATATGGAGAGCAATATCTACATGGTCCAACATAGATGTTTATCTCCTGTTTGATGTAGCTGATATCTCTAGCGGTTTCTTTATTGACCAAACACCTCAAAAAGCAACAGTGGTGTGGAGAGGCATCTCATTAATCACTGTATGGGCAATCTGGGGAGACCGCAATAAATTAGCCATGGAAAAATAAATTTGGAGAGCCTCATCTATTCTCTCCGATATACAATCTCTTTCTTTCTTGTGACGCATATTCTATCTGCGGGTGGTTGAATTGTGTTAGTCTCCACTCCGTCAGGTTTTTGTTTGTAAGTTTGGTGTGGTGCTTTCTCGTTTTGTTTGCTAATTCGGTGGTGTGTTACTTCTGTTGGTGTAGTGTGTGGGATTTTTGTTTTCCTCTGTAAAGGTTTGTGGTCTTCTCTGTAGGGGCATTTTCTTTGGCCCTCCTCTTGAGAGTTTTTGCAGGTTCTCGATCTTGTCTCTCTCTCTCTCTCTATATATATATATATACCCATTTGCTGTTCAAAAAAAAGCTATCCAAATTTACAGATCTAACCCTAAAACACGATTATCCCTTTCTAACCCAGTCTGTCGGGCTAACCTCGATCCATGCCCCTCTACTACAGGTGACACCCAAATCTTCAACCATTGTTCTTATTGACACATCTGAATCACCATGCCACCTAAAATTGTCGCTTCGTTCGTGCCAACACCTAATTTCTCACATTTCTTTCCGTCAGCACCCAGATTCTAATCACCTCACACCCAAATCCACCTTGACACATTCAATTGTCGATTGACCCTTGACAACGACATTGGTCTAGGGCTGGGCTGAGATTCAGCCTTAAGTTGGGCTAAATCATGGCTTCAACCCTTAACAGTATCATTGAAAAAGAAGTTTACATATGTATAAGAAAATTGTAGAAATAATTAGTTGGATACTTATTTGCACTTTTTATTGAAAAATCTTACCATGTATTTGCTCAAATTGAGGAAAATAGAATCAATTTTCTTTCTGAATTATCCCATTTAAGTATATACATTTTCTTTTTAGAAATTATTTTCACATCAACTTAATTTTATCACCCCACAATTCCTTTCCGTAAAGATGTTATTTTTATTTTACATACGTATTTTACATTATTACTGTTCAATCAACAAAATTTTAATAATCATTGTGTCCAATCAAATACTATATCTAATTTCACACAAGAATTATTTGTTTTTTCCGGTAAAAATAAGATAGCTGGATAATTTTATCTTTAAATTTTTTTGATAGAAAAAAGAGTTATGTTACTGGTACACATTATTCTTATGGGACTCCAAAGATTTATTTGCACAAGAGATTTTGATGAAAGTTCTAAGTAAGCATGAGACAATTTGGAAGGTAGTATTGTATACAACAGCCAGGAAGTTATGGTGCGCACAAAACAAATATGTCATGGAGGACAAAGGATGGAATTCTCTAGAGGTTATGTCTGATATTCAGATGATGTCTTATTTATAGATCTCTAGTAGATCTCCTAAGTGGAATTAGTTGAGTTGGGTGCTTAGTCCTTTTGCTACTTAAGCTATAAGAATGATGTATAGTAGTGTTACAGAATCTTCAAGAAACTCTTCATTTTCTTGATATGTTCACTTTTGAAGAGTTTAAAACATTTTTTTTAGTTCAACAGCTTTTCATCCCATTCTCTAAAATGGAGAAAGGGAGAAAAAATGTGAGTCTTCTTCAAATTTAGAGCACTCTCCAAATTTTGGAGAGTATCCCCAAATCCACTTTTTGTAAACCTCTCTCTTCTCTCTTTTCCCTAAACTACTTCTTATTGGTTTAAATATCTTTCTCCTCTCTCCTCTCTCCACTCTCTAAATATTTTATTAATTATTAATCAAAAATATATAATATTTTATTATTATAATAAATGCATGATTTTTCAAAATGGAGAAGCTGTTAGAGTTAGAATAATATTTTTTTAAAAACATAGTTTTTGTGTTTCCATTTTAAAGAATTTTTAGAGAAATTATTAGAGATGCTCTTATATAAACCTATAGGGTGTATAAGGATGGTTATAGTCCCCTTTCTCATTTTCTCATGGGACGGGACCTATCTTTCTAATAAAATAAATCATTGTTCATCAAAAAATAACATTACAGATATATATAAAATATCTTTAAATATCTCTATATTTTATAACATCATCGTTAATTTTCAGATTTCACTTGAAAAAAAAGTCACGAAAATTTTCAAAATTGGATTGACGACAAGCTTTCGGCGTGTCTAATAAAGTGTGCTAGTTCATGCATTATGCATTACTCCATTGGAGGCCAGCAGCCAGTCAAGGGACTCGAGTCATTATTATGGTTGATTAATCAAACAATTGGGCAGAAGAATGACCGTTTTTCTTTTTTGTTAAAAGATGTGAGAATTAGAAACTGCAAAATCCAAAAAGAGATATCCGGTATCAGGAAAAGGTGTCTGTGTCTACACCAAGAACAACAACTGTTCTTTGCTCCATTTGCACTACACGAAGAACATCGAGATCTGCGTTCGCCATTTGAGTTGACACGGCGTTTCTCTTTAATTACATTCGCCATAGAAGAAGAAGAAGAAGCAGCAGCCTCGGGTTCTTCCCACAGTCCACTCTCTGCTTTTTTATTTATTTATTAAAGTTTCCTTTTTTCCTTCTCAATTCTTCACCTTTCCTGGTTGGTTCTGCGTATTGTTGAAGAAATGCCGTTGGAAGGCATCTGGGAAAAGCTTTTCTATTAACTTCTTCTTTCTCACTCATTGCTTCATCTGGGCAGTTATCGCTCTGAACTACTCAATCTCAAACATTCATGAAAAAATCTCTCAAGGTTTGCAATTTTCTTAACTCTCTTGGATCCTCTTTTTGTAATTTATGGGATGTGATGGCCTAGTGTTAGTATCAGCTAGTTCTGGGATAGTTTCAGTGGAATTCTGTTGGCCGTGTGTTTTTGGATCAATTAGAGGAATGCAGAACCGAATTGGTTCTATCATATATTCTACATTGTCCATTTTATTCAAGCAAAGCCCCACTTTTTATGGTGGCCAATCACTTTACCAAATTCTTCACTCTATCAGAAAGGAGCAAACTTTCATAATTTAGGGTGCTTTTGTTTATTTATTTCTAAGTGGGAACAACTCAGATTACAGCAACGAGGAAGATGGACAGCACCATCAACTTTGTTTATTTAAAAATAGAAACTTTCACTGAGAGATGCCTGATTCTCTTCTTGCTCATCATCTACTGGTAGTGGCAATTAGGTCTGCCATTTGTATACATGTGTGAAAGACATTATAGAAGTTCAATCTTTGTAAGACACCAGCAAGAGAACAATGAAGAGTGTGATGTGTGGTTGATGTTTTATACTACTATGTATCTGGTCTCAAGACTTTGGTTCTGTCTCCTGCTTTTTACATAGAACTACAAGAAAAAGATGAAAACTCATTTGCATTTACCATTGTGTTCTCCTCCTTTATGCTGGACAGAAGAAAAAGATGAAAACTTTCTGACTGATCTATTCTGTAACAGGAGAATGATTGCTCAGATGAAGAAGCCTCATTTTGCTGATGCTGTTGCTTGTGTGATTTTTCTGATCTTCATTGCTTCTCGAGCACTTGCCGATTTGGCATCAGACAGACAGGCGCTTCTTGATTTCGCTACATTAGTTCCTCATGGTAGAAGACTCAACTGGAATTCTTCAACCAACATCTGCACTTCATGGCTCGGGGTCAGTTGCACCGAGGATGGTTCTCATGTGCTCTCTCTCCGCCTTCCTGGTGCTGGATTCTATGGTCCAATCCCGCCTAACACGCTTGGGAAGCTTGATGCCTTAACAATCCTCAGCCTTCGAGCCAATGGACTAGCTGGGGAGCTTCCACCTGATTTGCTCTCACTTCCTTCTATCCGATATGTTTACCTTCAACAAAACAACTTCTCTGGTAATGTCCCTTCCTCACTCTCTCCGCAGCTAATTTTCCTCGATCTCTCCTTCAACTCCTTTACTGGAAATATTCCTGCCACAGTAAAAAACTTGACCAGTCTAGTTAGTTTAAATCTTGAGAACAACTCCCTCACGGGGCTAATCCCAGAACTCGATCTTCATAAGCTCAGGAATTTGAATTTGAGCAACAATAACCTGAATGGATCGATACCTTCTACCCTTCAGAAGTTCCCATCATCCTCTTTCACCGGGAATTTGCAACTGTGTGGACCACCATTGAACCGATGTTCGATTATTGCACCCATTTCTTCACCATCCCCATCCCTGTCCCCAAGTTACTTCCCATCCCCAATAGCCATACCCAAGAAACCAAAAGAAGCATCTCATAGGAGATTAAGTAAAGGGGCTATCATTGCCATTGCAGCTGGAGGTTCTGTTCTGTTTTTCTTATTGCTTATTACAGCAATATGCTGTTTGAAGAAAAGGGATGGAGAGAGCATTATTGCATCTAACGAAAAGAGTGGGTGGAGCGAAAAGCCTAAGGAGGACTTCAGCAGTGGGGTGCAAGAAGCTGAGAAGAACAAGCTGATTTTCTTTGGAGGATGTTCATTCAATTTCGATCTCGAGGATTTACTAAGGGCTTCAGCCGAAGTTCTCGGGAAGGGCAGCTATGGGACGACATACAAGGCTATCTTGGAAGACGGAACTCCAGTGGTCGTAAAGAGGTTGAAAGACTTGGCTGTAGGAAAAAGGGAATTCGATCAGCAGATGGAAGCTGTGGGAATGCTTGGTCAGCATCAACATCTTGTACCTCTTCGCGCTTATTACTATTCCAAAGATGAGAAGCTTCTTGTTTATGACTGCATAGCAGGCGGCAGCTTCTCCACATTACTTCACGGTATGTTTCCTTTTCATCTACTAGCTCAAATGCTAATGAACAATCAGTTGTTGCATTCTTTGTGTTTCATGTGATTGGATGGTTCCTCACAGAAGTACCTGTTTTCATGAAACTGAATACAGGAGGCAGGGGGAGCGGTGGCCGTGCTCCTCTAGACTGGGATTCAAGAGTAAGAATCTGTTTAGGAGCAGCAAAGGGCATTGCTTACATTCATTCTGCAAATGGTGGTAAATTCATTCATGGGAACATCAAGTCTTCCAACATTCTCCTTGCACAAGATCTTCAAGGGCGCGTTTCAGATTTCGGGTTGGCTTGTCTGATAAATTTCGGGACTGTCTCTTCTAGAGGTGCAGGTTACCGTGCACCTGAAGTAATAGAGTGTAAGAAGTGCACACAGAAATCAGATGTTTACAGTTTCGGAGTCATGCTGCTGGAGATACTGACAGGGAAGGCACCTGTTCTGACTCCTGGACATGAAGAAATCGCGGACCTCCCAAAGTGGGTGCATTCAGTGGTTCGGGAGGAATGGACCGCAGAGGTGTTTGATGTGGAGCTCATGAGATTTCGGAACATCGAAGAAGAGCTGGTGCAAATGCTGCAGATAGCAATGAGCTGTGTGGCGAGGTTGCCTGAAATGAGACCAACAATGGATGAAACTATCCGGTTGATTGAAGAAATCCGGACTTTTGATTCAGGAAACCGGTCATCATCGGAGGATAACAGATCTAAAGGGTGCAACACTCCACCCCCAGAATAGGTTGTGGATTTTCAAGATTTAAACTTTTAGCCAAATTGCAGATATCTAATTGGAATTTTGGTTTTTGTGAGTCCTGTTAGACAAGATTTGGATGTATTGTTGGATTGTTGCCTTGTGTTTTCTAACCCACCCATTTCAGATTTGCTCCTAATTTTCTTCAACATACCATAACAAACGGATAAGCTACCATCTGATAACAGAGCTACTTACGAACTGGCAACAGAATCCATGAACAAACAACCATAGAAATCCATGAACAAGCAACCATAGAAATTCATGAACAAGCAACCATCTGATTTGAACAGCACTTGGAAATTATATTGGCCAACTTCTAACTAGCCAGAAAATGGCACGCCGGAAAATCACCATGACATTCTTGCTTTTCTCTATGACACAGTCATTACCATTGAAGCCAATAAGCTTGAAATTGTACAAACAATAGATGTCAGATCCTTCCATCCTCCCCCCTTGGTAAAAATACATTTTCATTGTACAAAGAACACGATTATATTCATTAGCCTCTGTTTCAATGTTAACTTTAGAGGTATACGTATCTTGGCTCAAAAAGATTAGCTACGGTTCTTGATGAATGGCAGTCTTGTCGACCAAGTCAGCACCACTAACATATTTAGCAAAAAATGAAATTAACCGAAAAGGAGCGCCAATAAGCGGGGCATCTGTGAGCGGAACAGCATCAGCATCAGCATCTTCATCCGTCAACATTACTTGAGACTCCAGGTCCCTGGTATCAGTATCATCTAAGGGAATCTGGACAATTTCTCCAGACTCAGAGTGCTCAGCTCCTGAATGCGGGATGATAACGTTTTCATTGCTAAAGGTTACATCCTGTCTAACGTCGAAAGGATCACCATCTTGGTGCAGCGCAGAGTTGTGAACGGCTATGGGCACAAGTCCTGAGGCATCAGGCACGTCAAGACTTGTAGAAGGTCTGGCTGCCACACTTTGATGCTCCAGCTTGATGACCAACTCACTTACCTAAGTGCAAATGTGATCCAGTCATTAACTTGCAACATTATCGCAGGCCTTTCAATTCACCTGAACTAACATGTATATCACACATTTGTGTGGCATGGTATATACCTTCTCAACTAGCTCCGCATTCTCATTGACTAGTTTATCGACCAGAGAGTATGCCGCTTCCATCTGAGAGTTGAAATCCATATCTGTGGAAGCATGCTACATTGCAAAAAGAGCATACACACACATGTAAACATGGTTACAGAACAACCTTGTAAGTTGTAAAGTAGTACTTAACAATTACAGAACAAAATAATACTAATGCTTACATCTAATTGTTCAAATTATATTTTCTGAAACTCATGAAGCCTCATTTTTTTTTTAGTTTCCTTTTGTTTTTTTTGTAGATATAGTACAAATGTACAACTAAAGGATGGATGATAAGGAAAAGCCAACGGCTAACAATAAAAGAAAACTAGAAAAGGGAGCGATCTGACAAAGCCAACCTTTCTAGTTTCCTCTAGTGATTGACTTGTCGTACTGCTTCTCTCAAGGTTCTCAAGTTGTGAATGCAGAATAGATAAACTATCTCTTAGCTGCTGTCGTTCTTGTAAGAGTCGATTCCTAGAATCTTCCAACTCCACCACCTGTCAAGCTTTGTTTTAATTTCCAGATCAGGCCAAAAAATATTAAGATGCGAAATGGTCATGTCCAACAACAACAGAACCAATAGCACTCCCACAATTGCCAGCATTTTAATCAAAATCTCCAGGAAAAGAAGTCACATTAGCTGTGGGGAGCAAAAGCCCTTTCAGTTCCCTTTAGCAGAGGTTAACAGCAATAAAGGGTTCAGATATGTACCTGCATTCTCAGTCTCGCGAGATCTCGATCAAGGCTAGAAATTGTTTCTCTGGTGGTTTTCTATAAAAGGTGGAAATTGCAAATTACAAATATAAACAAAAAATCTCAGAGCTTATTGGAAAGAAACAAAGTCATTCCTACTTTTATTTTTGCAAGAAGAGATATGCGGAGCTCTACTGAGTTGGCATGATACATAAAAATACACCAAGAAATTACTACTACCTCATTGATGACCCAGACCTCTAAGTGCTTATTCTTGTCCTCTAAGCCTGCCTGCAGGAGATTATAGATAAAATTGAAGAAATAAAACTCATGAATTTACAGAACAGGAAATAGAGCTGGCACACAAAGAAGAAAAGAGGCAGAAAATAATTCACATTAATATAACAAAGTTCACACCTGTTTCAACTCCAGGGAAGCTTTTTCGGCTGATAAACAATTAATTCTCTCCTCCAAGCCTGCCTGAAATAACATAACATTTAATCATGCAGAACCTCACATTTTGAACTTAGTAGAACTTTTGATGATTGGTTCACTGTCAGAAAATACAAAATTAGCTCTTGCTTTTCTCCGCATATCTAAGAAAAAAAGTGAGGACATAGAAATCTATAATAGCTTTCAATCTTTGACTAAGTTAAGCCCCCCTGAAAGAAGCGAGATGAATTAGTTAGAACTAACTCTTAACTTTTTAATTTAGATTTTAAAGCATTGTCGCATGTACCTCTTTCTGCATGCGTGAATCATTTTCTGATAGCAACTTTCGCATTGCCTCTTCTAAGGATGCCTGTGGTATTAAAAGAGTGGATTCTTGGCTTTATAATAAGTTAATAACGTTGTAAATGTAAAGCAGCAACAAAAAAACAAAAACAAAAAAACAAATCAGGAAGAAAGACAGAAGAAATCTCTGTATGCATAAAAGCTGACAGAAACTTCTAAGTTGACTAAGCATTACCTCTTTCTCGTGGTGTAAACTTACTTCATCTTGGAAGTTCTTGATGCTCACTTCTAAGAAAGCCTAAAAGAAAACCGGTTTAGGCATTCTCAAAAAAAATAAAAAAGTAATAGTAACAAACATGTCGACAGAAGAAAAAAATGACAAGAACGTGAATTTATCTGATTAGAGAATCTCTATGAGATATTGAAATTAATAAATGTGTTCTGAGAAATAACACAGAGCGACTCTCAAGCCATCTACCATTAACTAGCTCAGATCACAAGGAGTGAGAAAATCATGCTACTCTCCTTATATACTTCCCAGCTTTGTAGCTGCACCAATGTCACATTACCTCTTTCTTTTGAAGTGAATCATTTTCACCATGCAACTGCTTGATTGTCTCTTCCAAGTCAGCCTGGAAACAGAACAGTAAAACTTCACGCAAATTAAGAAATCCCTATGATCAGGATGAAACTACTTTACGTGCTTCAGTATGCATATATCCCTTTCACTCTGTAAATGTTTTATTTTCTCTTCCAGGATAACCTGTGGATATGTCATTATCAAACATTAAAGAATCTAAACATCAAAAGTTCCAGAAGTGTGAATTACCTCATTCTGTATATGTGACGCCTTTTCCATTTCTGGTTCTTTATTTGTGGCTAATAGTGTGGCCTATTATAGGAAACTTTAAATGCTTCAGTAAACATTAACAAGAACTAAATTGCAGAAGCTAAAAACAAGCAGAAACTAACACAAACAACAGAGTACCTCTTCTTGCAGAAAGTTTCGATTCTCAGCTTCGGCACCAACAAACTAAACCAAATTTTTTGAAGTTTGTGAGTAATTGAGGAAAACCCAGAGAAAACAGATGGAGACAAGACTATCTTTAGAGCAGAGGATTTGTATGAAATTAAGGTGCTGCCAACTTTTTTTTCGTCGCGCTCAACAGTGTGTTAATTAACAAGATGACCACAAAAACAAATTATTTTACGGAACCAAATGATAGTGAGATGGTACGGTGCCAAACGAACAAATTATGAAGCTGACTCTCCTTTGGGGAGACAATAGAGCAGCACCTCTCCCAAGTGCAATGGAGGTCACTGCCTAGGCCATGGGCCTTCAGAATCACCCATAGACCCCGTCCAGGTAAGTGACAGGATATAAAACGATCACAATAAGCTGTGCCAGTGATAAAGCAACTCACATAAGTTGTGCCAAATGTTCAGACATTTCATTGATGACAACTCATTTCTTAAGGATGCCATTGACCAAGCAAGTAAACTACATCAGTATTCAATCAGTGCCTTCTGACATAATAAAAGGAGCATCTACATAAACTAAAATCTACCACTTTGATTGCAACTATCACAGTTAAATGCACCCAGTAGCTAAAAGCCAGCTAGAAGCCTGGAAAAACATTTGATAATTGATACCACAGGAGAAAGAAGAAAAACGCTGCTAAATTACCAACTCAGGACCCACGACTGCATAAAAATGTAAAGACTATCTGAGATTCTCAATAAAATTAACTGATAATTAGCAGCAACTGAGCAGCTGTCGATCTATCCACCCCCTAAAGTTGAACTCATCCAGCTAAACTGAAATAAAATGCTTTCTAAACCTATCCCATCTCCAGAAGGTACTACTAATTTTCTTCTAACGCACTGTGAACAGGAGTTCAACTTATCATCAATTCATAAACGCGTCCGCGAGGTCAAGGACATCATTAGAGCGCCTATTTAATACTGGATATCAACAGAATCAGAAGCACCGGTACTTGGATAGTCGGTTTGCTTAAGCATTGGAATTATATCTATCTCACAGACTCAATTTGAAACAGAAACTTACTTCCGGCGTGCCATTAGACCGGTGTCGGTGAAGATCCACTTGGGAGTTGTTGTGTGCGTCTCCGTTTTCCCCGTTACTGGCATGATGACTCTGATTCGCATCTTCCGTCGCCTTTCCCTGCTTGTTCTTCTTCTTCTTGCCCATTTCTGCTTAATTTTCCACGAACAAAGACGAAATCTAAAGTCTGTTGTCCGTATTATCGTCACAAAAACAGATCTGGCAGCATATTAAAATGGGAAAAGAATTAAAACACGTACAAACAAATTATTGAACCAGCAGCGTGAGAGTGAGAATTGGATTTTTGTCGAATCTGTTCTCTTCTTCCTTCCTTTGCTTTTGCCCCCTTGTTAGTCGAACGGAATGATCGAAATGTGCTGTGAAAAATAAGAATATACAATGTTGTCACTGGGAAAGCCTGTGAATGAATCTTCCAAAGGCTACAAAATACGGTGGCCTGAGAGGTATCGGAATGTTTGAGGTCAGGTTTTTTAGTTGGCCGGGATAAACCGTGCACGTCGTACATACAGCGTTTCGTTTATTTACAAATTTATTATTCACGTTTTATGATCAATAATATGTTATCGTATTTAATCAGTCTTAATTATTGATCAACATCATAATTTGTCTCTCTTAAGTACTTGATTTAATAGTCATTTTCGTGAAGACATTTATAGAGATCTCCAGTTCGAGTCTCTATATTCCCAACCCCTATCTCTTTGTATAAAAAAATATATATATCATAGTTTGTCTTAATCAATATCTTCAGAATAAATATTAATCTATATATGATCATCATCCTATTACATTTGATCAACATCGTTGTGGTGACATTAAATGTTGATCAATATGATGATTTATTTTGATCAACATTGCTAGAATGAATGTTAATCTGTATGGTGATCAGTATCTCCTTACACCTGATCAGTATTGATCACTTTTATTGTGCTTGATTATCATTAAATGTTGATCAACATGATGACTTGTCTTGGTCAACATCGCTAGAATAAATGTTGATCTGTATGGTGATTAACATCTCCTTACACCTGATCAATATTGATCTACATGGTGATCAATATTTTCTTACACCTAATCAACATCGTTGTCGTACTTGATCAACATTATACACGTTTATCAGCATAATAACTTATCTTGATCAATATCGCAATAATAAATATTGATCAATATTGTGATCAACATCTTCTTACAACTGATTAACATTGATCTACATGGTGATCAACATCTCCTTACAGATGATCAACATTGGACAAAAGTTAATCAACATGACAAGATTACTGATCAACATCAGAAAGGAGCAAATCAACATGTCACCACCCCTCCATGCACGGCCCGGCAGAAGCGGACGCGGGGCTGGAGGGGCGGGGTGACGGTCCCTTAACGTAACGGTGGCCAATCTAGTGTGCGGAATCCACAACCCGGTCTCTATGAACACTTTCCTTAACATTGACATTATACAGCTTGATAGCAGTCCGACAACACCAAAATTCATGCACTATCGCAACAGTCAAATTCTTGCAATTTTTTGCAATTTTAGCAATGGTATAACAATATAGTTGAGCTCCGCTCAACACAGATGCGCTAGAAAAGAGTCTACCCTTTTACTACCGGGTAAGAACTCAAACAAAACAGAATTCAGCAAAGATCTCAAAATGTACATTTATTCAGTATTCGTAAAGTAGCTGACTTCCTAACATACTTAAAATCTTCAACCATAATACTCATCCGTATATACCACAACCATCGAGGAAAACATGGATATTAAAATTCTTCTTCTCACATACAAATCCTATAATTCACATCATGTATCATAATTGGATCATACGAAAATCTCATAAAGAAAATCCATAATAACATGTGCACATACATATACACCTATAAAGTCTGACATAACTGATCACCTTCAGGTCACTGCTGCTGCTGCTGTCATAACATAAAGTAAATAATTGTTAGACGTTTCATTAGTAGTAGTGCTCACCCAGAAAATCTATATAATCAGTCTACCATAAGCATACTCATTCTATTTTTCATAGCATGAACTATCCATATTCCCATAACATGATATATTGATTTCCCATAATATTCATTTTTCATTTCTCCTACTTTCCATTTTCATACCTTATTCCTTTATGATACTTTTTCATTATCATACTTTCTTCCACATATCATAATCATTTCTCAATCGGGTTCACCCCCGTCCCCTTATGATAAATCATAATCACATATGGAGCTAAACTGTACCTCTGGTACAACATCATAATAAGATCAGGCGGGGCTACACCGCGGGTCTAGCATCAAAAGCTCTTGAAAAATGTTATATCATGAAAGAGGTGAGTTTTCGAGAGAACTCAGTAAATGTGTAGGTAAGAATAAAGGTTTACGTAATGATACCTGCAAAGACAATGTTAGTATGCACAGTATGCAATATACTACAGTTCATACAACCTATATAAAAGTCTTAGAAAAAAAAAAGGAACAATGGGACTCCTTGGTGGAAGCTAGAAGCCTATGAGATGCTGAAACTATGAGTAAATTGCACCGGTGGTCCTATAACTTTAATTGTCGTCATATTGAAGTCCTATTTTAAGTTTTCGTCCTCTTTAAGTCCCGTTTTAAAACTTAAATTGCATTTGTGGTCCTTCCGTCCATTTTGTCAGTTAAAGTTAACGGTTTATTGAAAAAAATGTTAACTTTAACTACTAAATTTTTTAAAAAAACTCTATTTATATCCTAAGTTTTAAAAATGATAATTTAGTCACCCTAAACAATTTTAAATTTAACAATTTCACCCTATTTTTTTCAAACTTCACCACCACCGCCGGACCACCACCGGTCGCCGGATCACTGCCGGTCGCCGGAAAATCATTGGACCACCGCCGGAAAATCGACGGACCACCGCCGGTCGCCGGACCACCGCCGGTCGCCGGACCACCGCCGGTCGCCAGAAAACCACCGGTTACCGAAAAATTTCAGGATCGCCAGAAAATCGCCGGTCGTCAGAAATTGGCGTTTTTCCGGCAACCGGTGTTTTTCCAGATATCGCCGAAAATCTCCGATTACCGGCAACTGACATTTTTTGGCATTTTCCGGCGACCAGCGATTTTCCGGTGTTCCGACGGTTTTCCGGCGACCAACGGTTCTCCGGCATTTTCTGACATTTTCAGACTGCTACAACTCCCTCAGATCTCTCGCCGGTGGTGGCATGAACTGCTTGTGCCTCATTGTCACGGGAGCTTTCCCCTTCAATGTCCCTATTAATTGAAGTCTTGCCATCAATCTTCCCCGTGCATGCAACATGCCTGGGTTCCTGTCCAGTGCAGAGGTGAAAGTTACTTTTCCATCAAGGATGGTGTTGTTTTGTATTCTTTCACAAAATTAATATCTCTCATAAGCATCTCATCCATTATTTCAAAACACAATGTTTTATCAAAAAAATTCTCCAACTGAACACAACCAAGATTTAACAAGGCTCTTTGGTTTGCTTTGATCAATGGAGAAAGGACACTATGTGTCCCAAAACTTCTTTTTTATTTTAGTCATCAGTCCTAAAACTTTCCCAAAGCGCTTAAACATATTCCTAATACCTTGAAAATAAGGACAACCAATTGAATATAACACAAAAGCTTGACACTAATTGTTTTTAGATTACATTATTCTATAGTGTTCCATAATTGTTTATCGATAAATTTAATCCAATAATATAATAGTATTTGACAATTAATAGAAGGTTATATATATCTTTGTCAAAAACCGTCTTCCAATAAGTTTAAGTTCAATACTTAGTTAACACTTAACATGTTAGTAATATTTTAGAACTCATTTACAAACTAAGTAAAGTTTCAAGACTCAAATAGGAATGCAAGGTAAGCGTCAACACTACATGTGCACTTACCCTTCTATTTTGTAATGGTTGCAGCCTCTTCTGCACCTGTTCCTGCTCCAGGGCCAACCTCACTTGCTCCATCTTCAGCACCTGGAACTTCCTCTACTCCAACAGGTAACCTGCTCTTCAGTTAGCCAGACCTATTCAAGTTCGACCACCATGGTTGTACATTCTGAATCTAACATGCTTTTGTTTCAATTCAGCAACTCCTCTTGCTCCCGAACCTACGCCATCTGCTTTGGCCCCAGAACCAGAAACTGTACCAACTTTGAGCCCACCATCAACAACTGGAACTCCAACCGCGACGAATTCAGGAAGTAGCCCGACCACCGACCTGTCAAATTCAGCATCAGTCCACACTACGACTCTTTCACCGGCACTTTTGCTATCTGCAATAGCATTACTTGCTTTAAAATTTCATTAGCTTCCATTCTTATTTTCGTGTATTCTTCCATTGTTTGAAATCCATTGTTTTTGTGTCTGGTTATTTTTTCACATAAATTAGATATATCTTTATGATACATCAATAAAATTTCAGGTTCTGAAATTTGAACTTCGCTCCTTATAATCAATGGCAGCACAAAAGATCACTTGGGAATCAATTAATCCAAAGAAGAATTCACAATCATACAATTGGGATTGTAAAATGTAGCTCCTAGAGGAACAATCAACAGCCTCACAAAACGGGAAACACACTAATTTTCCCAAGCTTGTAAACAGAGCTTATATTCGGTCAAATGAACAAACGCATGGTGTGCACTTTCAACAAATCCCATTTCATTGCACCCAGCCCGAACTATAACTTACAAAATCACCGATAAAGACACTTTAAGTCGGTTCCAAAAGCAATTGCAGGAAACCCATCAACGCAAAAGTCTTCATCTCCAAAACCAACAAACCCGAATTAACCACTTTAAAAAAAAATAAAAATTGATGTTATGACTATATGTTTAAGACGGAATGAGTAATTTTATATCATGAATGACGCTTGGCTCTAATCTAATCTGAAAAATTGGCAGCAAATGTGCTCCTATGTCGAAGAGGATGTGAAAATTAAGGTAACATGATTTTCTCAAGTAAAATTTGATGCTTAGTCTAAACAAAAATCGTCTCATACGGCTTCTGAGCCATCAGCTGCTTTTAAATACATTTTGGAGTTGGTGGTGTGCATGAGCTCCCATGTCATGGTTGTGGATGAATCCTGAAACAAAGAATGTGGAAAGGGAAGAAGTATAGGAACAGACTACTGGTTTTTTCTTGTTTACTAATATTATTGATCTCTGGACTGATAAAGGAGAGTTCCAGTACTATGAGCATCTCATAAGGGACCATTTCTTAGATATTATACAACAGTCATAACAAGGGTAATTGTAATGCTACACAGAAACAGCAGACTCATCATTCCATATAACTCACCTATGTTGCCTGCCACTTCTTCTATGCAACTTCCATCTCTGCTTTATGTTGCTGATTTGATTGATTCGTTGATGCTCGTGAATCCCACCAAATGATCCAATATCATCGCTAGACTTCTCCGTGTCAGGAGACTCAGGACCTTCTCGGATTCTGGCAGTCTCCGCAAGCAGATCATTTACCAGCATCTCTGTTGTCTTGGATGTAATACCCCTCAAGTACCAGGAAATTGGTGGGGGTGGAACAATGGCTGGCTGGATCAGTTGGTCCAAGGAGAGTCTCGATCCAACCCTTCCTTTTCCACCAGTGCATGAGTAATAATCCTCCAGTGTCTTTGGCTTGAAAGGGAAGCACATCTTCTCGTCCACGAAAAAGGGTTCCAATGTCCAGCACCCTTCAAACTTTTCCATGAACCCTGTTTTCAATTGTCTGAACTTCATCTACAAAGAAATTCATAATTGGTCACTAACTCAGAAAAACCAATGTTTACAAGTAAAATGGTTGATAGTGATAATAAATCCATACCGAGTAGTCTTTTCTGTTTTGATCTACAAGAACATTAACTGAGATGGTCCCTGACCACCAAAGGAATTTCCATAGAGCTGCTTGTTCTAGTTCAACCACTTGTCTATGACCCTCATCAACTAAAACCTGTCGCGATATCACTTCCTGAAATATTAAGTATCTATGTTATGGAAAATTGAAAAGAAAATAATACAGTTAAAATATCAAAACTGATAGCAGTTGCATACTTGCTCCATCACTAGAAAAACAAAATATATCAGCAATTTAAATGCAAATTTGGTGAGAAGTTAAAATGAGCCACTGACCTGAATATTCTTGAATACTCTCTTGTTGTCAGGATCAGTGATGACGTCAAACACTGCATCTGGGGGCAAACCAACATCTACACTCACTTTAAGGTTGCATAGAGAACCCTTTGGTACACTAACCTGGCCAAAAAAACATCAGCTTTCATTGATTTTACACACCTTAGGCTAAGGAATTGAGATAGCCTTGTAAGCAAGTGAGTGAGTGAGTGAGTGAAGAAATTTGTTGGAATTGTAGCCTAGACGTACTTTTAAGATAACACTCTCTTCTCACTTGCTTATTTAGAAGGAAGGGAACATATCTAGACATTCTCAGATGATGCTACTTATACTATGACAAGAATAAGAGAGCATCATATTCCTCAGTCCTCACCTTTATCTCTGACGGTTGCTCAACCCATGAAGGATTTTCTCTCCAATGTTGCAACTGCTTCTCTCGATCTACTCCTGAACCAGATGATGAACCTTCTCCCAAGTCAAATGACCTAACTCCTTCCCTGCCTTTATGCAATCTCTTGAACTGCATCTGCAACAGCAAACACATTCCATTTTTCTTCAGAAGAATTCAAAACAAAAAACAACTTACATGCCATATACTACATGAATTCACAGCTTCGATCACCTTGAGACGGTCCTGAATCATGTTAGGAAGCTGGACAAGAAGTTTAGGGAACATGGGATTTCTGACCGTGTGTGCGACATTCCTCTCAACTTTGCTGCGATCAAGACTTGAACGAGATTCTCCCATCTCATCAAGTCTCGAACAAAAATGCTATACTATTCAACACCAAAGCATTCCTGAAACATTATTTCGATACAACTGCTAAAGCTTTCGTTTTCCATTAATTGTGGTGTGAAAAAGTATTCATCAGCTACTAATCGCAACAATCCTTCGATACCCAATAGGAAAATCAATGCCAAAAACCACTATAAATATAGTTTTTTCAGAAATATCGCCCATAAGAATTTTCCAGGATTTACAAAGGTTTCCACCGAAATTCAGAAGTTCATTAAGAGTGGAACTGAAAATCATAGTACGAGGTGATTGATTCACTTACAGATAGGACCAGATCGGAAAAGAACATTCTTTTTGGCTCGCGAGATCCAATGTAGCTTTTTGAACAGCTAAGGTTGGCCCCGGAGCCCCGACCGGCGAACCCCAAGCTGCTGCTTTCCTTCTTTTTTTCCGCTTTGGCGCTGCACTGCGAAATCTACCCAACTTAGCTGCAGTTTATCTTGACCTTTAGTCACCAGTTACTTTGGTCGGTGCCAAAACTTGCGTGTTTCGGATTCACACAAACTCTCCTCACGCTTATTATGAAAAGAATGCTTCTTTTTTTCTAACATAAATAAACCCATAAATTTTTTAATTTGTCACAAAATGATTAGTGAACTTTTTATCCAATCAAATAAATCATTAAACGTTTATAATTGTATCAATTTGGTTACCAAATCTAAATTCTGATGTTTTTTCATGCGGAAGAATAATTCGGATTAAGCGAGAAATTCAACATAAAGTGTCTCTAAATATCTGATTAAAAAAAACACGTTAAAAGAGTACCACCGAGAAAGTCAAACGCGGTTAGGATAAAGAAAAACGACGTAATATTTTCTTAATATGCGTGTATTTTTTTTAAATCGAACAGTTTGAGACACTTTAGGTTTAACTTTATACTCAATCTGTGTCATTTTTTCGCCTGAAACATCATCATAAATGAAATTCAGTGGCTAAGTTAGTACAATTTAAAAAAAACATTGGTTTATTTAGCTGGATAAAAAATTCAGTGGTCATTTCCTAATAAACTGAGTAGTTTAGGGATTTATTTGTGTTTTTTTCCTTTTTTAAACGTGGAAAATAGTGCTTCAAATTTGATATTAAGAGTCTCCCAACAGCTTTTCTAAAATATTCTCCAAAATGAAGAAGTAAAAGTCATATTCTCTAAAATATTTTTGCTTTAATTCCAACAGTTTCTCCATTTTAAAAAATCATGTATTTATTATAATAATAAAAATATTCTGAATACCTTGTTACGTATTTTCTCTTTGGCGCTGTCCACCGCTGTGTCTGTATCCTTCTCCTCATAACTTAGTGAGTATCCCGTCCATCGCAAATTTTTTATCCAGAAAATTGACACAGACGAACTACCTACTATGGAAAACTAAGAGAATGTCGTTTATTGAAGCACAAGATCTTCTCAGTTTCGGTAATGGAACTGGAAAAGAACCAAAGAAAGGAGGTTATTGAGATTGATGACAAAGGTGTCTTCAATTGATAAATAATAAATTATTTTTATTTGAAACTTTAAAATATATAATAAAATTTGTAAATAATATATACAAAATTTAAACACGTTTATTGACCATTACACATAAATTATTTGATATATATATATATTAAAATATAAATATCAAATATCATAAGTAGAAAGATAATTAAGTAGAAAAAAAATGTAATATAATTATAAAGTAGTATTAATAAAAAAGGAAACGTGAGTTAGAAATAGAAAAATAAGTTTTAGAAAAAATAAAATAAAAAGTAAAGGCTAGAGAGATTAATGCTACTTGGGTTCATCCATAATTATCAATCTTATAATTTTTGTCACAAGTCCTTCTCACAATACCCAGGATTAAAGATGGTTTCACAAAAAATATGGCTAATGTTGCAGATTTGACGAATGTCTCACTTTTTAATTTCACCCTCTTTCTCAATTTAGAGAATGAGATGGAGAACTTGTTAGATAAAAAAATAATCTAAAATTCTCCAAAATTGAGCGACCCAATAAAATAATGAGTCTCTTAGAGAAGCTCTTCAAAATGTTAAGGGTGGGTTTTGTTGCGAAAAACTTTTTTTATTTTCATTTTTAAATTTTCTTTATAAATGTTTGATTGTATAATTAATTTTTAAATGATGAAAAATATTATTTTTTAAATATTAAAAAACTCTAATGTTAAATTAGAGAACATTGTTTAAAGTTCCCTAATTTAATATTAGGAATTGGAAAACAAGCACTACAACAAATAAGTGATTTAGAGATAAAAATAAGTGTTCTAATATATCATTTATTTGTCTCTAAAACTTTTGAAGACAAATAATACAATTATCCTCTATACTGCATTTGTTAAAACTTTTTAGACACAAATGGAAGACACTTAAATGTGTTTTCTTAAGATACATATTGGCAACACTTGGAATCTTTGATACTTCTTCTGTCCGTGAAAGATTCATCCATTTATTTTAATAGTTTCACAGTATTTAATCTATAATTTATTTTTATAAATATTTAGATATTAAAAATTAAATATTTCATATGTGTATCATAATTTAAAATCTAAATTTTATAAATATATTTTTTTTGAATTTTTTTAAACTATTTATCTTTAATAAAATTTGAGTCAAACATTAAACTTTAAAACAATAAAATTAATCGGATGATTTTTTTACAGACGGAGGAAGTATTAACTTTAAAGTAAAGACACTTGTATCCTTTCCAATGAGTGCCCATTTTCCTTTCAGCTTCTAACTAGCTTCTAACTCCTCTTTACGTATTCTTTTTGGAAAAATCTTTACTTATCTTAGGGTAGCTCATCATAACAAAATATTTTGACGGATGAAACGGTGAATAGTTTAAATGTGATTCAGTTATGAGATCCACATTATTTTTTAAAATGATGATCAACCAGATGGAAATATTATGATAATATAATTCTAAAGCTCTTATATTATTAGTACATTTGCATATTAGTCCCACATTTATTTTTCAT